>JAHBMJ010005757.1:18740-49227 GCA_018398765.1 Chromera velia | reverse complement strand
CCCCCCCCCCCCTCTCTCTCTCTCTGTCTCTCTCTCTGTCTGTGTCTGTGCAGGTTCTTCGTCACTACCTGCTCCCGATGTTCGAGGCCCACCAGGCAGCGGCATCAGCGGAGATCAGACAGCAGAGCCCAGCCTCAGGTCTGGACCCCTCAACAAGTCTCGACGGGATGGAAGACCAGGCACGGGCACAGGGGGGCATGTACGGGGAACTGAAGCTGTCGGACATTCTGATGAGAAAACTGGACCTGTGCAGAGACGAAATGCGTCAGTCAGTCAGTCAGTCAGGCATTCAGTCAGTCAGTCAGTGGGTGGGTGGGGGAATCAGGGAATGGCAGACAGGCTCATTTACAGCTGATCGTTCACAGCAGGAGTTTTTTTTTGCCTACAATGAAAGCAAGAACGCGTCTCTGCAGAGACGAAGTGTGTCACTCAGTTAGTGAGGGGCCGGTGGGAAGAACAAAGGGCGTCAAACAAAAGTTTTCCTTCCGAGAGACCGCTCCGGAATATTGACTGGTAGAGTTCCGAATCAGGAAGATCCCTATAAAAAACTTGGAGACTTCTTTTTTGACCCCCCGCGATTCCTTCACGCATGCAGGACGGCAATCTTCTTTCTTCTATTCGTACGCACTCACCATCAGTTTGTGATATCTCCTGAATGCATGCAGTCTCTCTTCGGGAGCGTCTGACGAGTACAGAAGCAGACCGGTCAGGCTTGGAAGACAAGGTAGCCGAGCTAACGAAGAACTTCGAGGAGCTGTCGATTGAACTGAAGATGACGTCGTTCCAGGAGACGGCCATCAGAAATAAGGCAGAGGACTGCGAGGCAGAAGTGTCCATGCTCAGGCAACAGGTAGGTGGGCAGTTGCTTTATTAGTCTTAATCTGAATAATGTCTCTTTTTACTATACTTTTGAAAGGTCACTTTGCTCACGCAGCAGGTGCGTGTGCCAGCCTACAGGGAGGGACGGAAGGAGGGAACAATGGTTTCTGCAGGCACACATACACAAAAAGAAAGAGGAGTTTCACTTCATTTCTCTTCCGGGTGGGCTCCGGTGCTTTTAATGAGCCCTATACGCACGTGGTCCAATATTTGTATTTGGATGGGAACGAACTGTCACGGACGCGGTGTCAAATGGATGCACATATTTGGACAGCCTCCCTCTTTCTTTCAACCTGATCAAGTAAGGCTTCTCTCCGGCCTTGCGTGACCTTCGTGGAGGCGGATAGACAGACAGCCTGGTGGGGGTGGCAAGGCCAAATTCTTTTTTCGTGTCCATCTTCTCCCAAAGTTGACGGACGATGTGCCGGGGCCAAAAAGAGGCTCAGGAGTATCCATCCATTAAGCATTTGTTTTGGCATTCTCTCTCTGCAACACTCACTTGATGCCTGCCCCCATGTATCTATGCAGGTGTACAAACTCGAGACCTTCCTCCGCCAGCACCAGGAGACGCACGCAAAACTCTGCCACCAGGTGGGAAGGGGGGGGGGCCGGGGGGCTCTTCGATCGCTTGCAGAGAGAGAGAGCAGAAAGACGTCCTTTGCTTTTGTTTGTGTGTACTGTTTCTTGACGGGCTGTGCGGGGTCATTCTGACGAGTTTGCTTTCTCTGAGGCACGTAGTATTCTTCCAGACACACACACGAAAGAAGGGAACTGTTTAGAAAGAAAGATTGATCATGCACTGAACCCCCTCGAAGGAAAACGCACTGCATGTCCTTGCTCCCATTAATTCCACCTAGCTCACTCACGCGTACGAGAGGGAGGCAGCAGGCCCACCCGGGATCTTCCAAGCTCGATCGACGCTTCACTGACGGCCACTGCACATCTCCCAGCTGATTACGAGTGTCGAGAGGGGCCTCAGGACGTAAGTGTCGAAAGGTCGAAGAGCAGGAAGTGCATAACTAGACTGCACATCTGTACGTGAGTATATACCTCTCTCTCTCTCTCTCTCTGTGTGTATGTGTGTGTGTGTGTGTGAGTGAGTGAGCGTGCAGGTCTACGAGCAGGAGGTGGCTGCTGACCTTTTGCAGCGGAACCTGGCGTCGATGAGGAACGCGAACGCGTTGAACCAGTTGGAGAACGATGTGATGGCAGAGCAGGTACGTCAGTGTGGCTTGTGGCTTGTGCATGGTTTCTTTCAGTCTTTGTTTGTCACGATAGACAGAGTCAGTGAGAGGGAGGGGGAAGGGAGAGGAGGTAAGCTGAACTGGGTTTAGGGGGTCTGTCGGCAAATTTCTTTTTGTCTCTCTTGTATCAATATTGACTGATCGTCTCTTGCATTCGTCGGTTGTCATTGAGGTCTGGATTTCGTGGATTGGAGAGAAGAGACAGAAAGTCATTTCAGAAGAGCAGCAGGAGTGACGAGGACCTAACACACAGGCAGGCAAACAGTCGTATGGAGAGGACGAGATACGAAGAGATTGTGCACAAATAGAAAACCCAAAAGAAGCAGATTATCAGGTAAGTGTGTGCGCAACCTCTCTGTCTGCCCCGTCTATGCATGCACAAATATCCCTCCTAATTCCCTTTTGCCACACTGCCCCTTTCAGGTCCGGAATCTCCACACTGCAAGCGAGACACTTGCAGACATGAAGGGAGCGCAAGACGAGTTGAAGCACTTGGCAGAGACCAGCGAGTCAAAGCTGCAGGAACTTCATGACTACAGAGAGAAACTGGAGGACGCTCTGTGGACTCTAGCAAAGGACAGGTGAGGAGGGGAAGAAAGGGGGGGGCATGCATGAAGAGGGGGACTGGAGACGGTTGGGTGCATGTGTTTACTTTCATACATACAGAATACAAAACATTTTATGTATACAGAGTTCTGTATGAAAATGAAGGCATGCAGAGGGGGACTGGAGACGGTTGGGTGTATGTGGTTGCGAGAAAAAACATCTGCATGAATCTTACCTACTTCCAATGTTTTGCTACTTCTTTCATGTGCAGGCTGCCCTTGTTCCTTTCCATTCTTCTTCCTTCCCATGTTTCTTCTTCCTTCCCTTGTTCCTTCCCTTGTTCCTTCCCCCTTTCTTCCTTTCTTCCTGCCTGTTGCCGTTTCGCTTGCCTGCATTCCTGTTTGCCTATTGCTCTCTGACGGTCTCTCTCTTTCTGTCTATCCATCCATCTGTCTATCCATCCCTCTGTCTGTCTGTCTGTCTGTCTGTCGGTGCATGTGCGTGTCCGTTTGTCTGTCTGTCCATCTTTGTGTGTGTGTGTGTGTGTGTGTGTGTGTGTGTGTGCGTTCGTGTCTGCATGAGGCAGAGAGATGCTCCTGGAGGTGCGGTTGGGTCCTCATACATACAGAATACATACATAAATAAAGGTGTGTGTGTGTGTGTGTGTGTGTGTCTGTGTGTGTGTGTGTGTGTGTGTGTGTGTGTCCGTCTGTCCATCTTTCTTTGTTCGTGTCTGCATGAGGCAGAGAGATGCTCCTGGAGGTGCGGAGGGATCTGACTGTGCAGAAGGAAAACCTGACGGGGGACAAGGTGAGTGAGTGAGGGGAGAAGGAGGGAGGGAGGGTCTCGTCGGGACTGTCTGTGAATTAATTAATCGGATCAATGAATTAAACAGATGTAGATGGATGCATGACGTGGAGGATTGTTTCACTACAGCAGTGCACGAACGCCTGTCGAGCCTTGGTGACTGTTTTAAGCAGTATACAAAAGAGGAGAGACGAGAGAAACGACAGAAAGAAGAAAGCACCAGAAGAGAAGGGAACAGAACATAGCTGTGCATTATTTCCCTCGTCCGTTGTTTAACGCCGGCCCTCATTAATTTCGGTCTCACGATACAGGGATCTCGAAATCAATGTACAGAGATAGATAGATAGATAGATAGATAAGGATAGAGAAAGAGATGCAGAGACAGAGAAAGAGATGCAGCGAGATGCAGAGAGGCTGCAAACAACTGCAACTGCCTTGCTCACTAGCCTCCCTTGGATCCCTGTCCTGGCTGGCTGTCTGCAGGGAAAACTGGAGAGAGATCTGGAGAGAGAGAGGGGTCAGGCTAAACAGGAGCTGGTGGAGTTGTTTGATCAGAAGGAAACAATACGGTGAGTCCACCAGTCAGTCAGTTAGTCAGTCAGTCCCCAGTCATGAATTTACACCAGTCAGTCAGTCAGTGGTTCTCTCCCCAGTCACAATTCACACAGTCAGTCAGGCAGTCGTACAATCACTCAAAAAATCAAGCAGCCCATCATCCACTCACCAACTTGGTCAGGCTTTTCGCTACAGATATGCAAAGCGATCTCGCATCAGAGCCAGTGATGGTACAGTTAACTTTGACAGACTGCCCCGAATTGCCCTCATAGACCCGATCGTGTTACACCAAAGGAAGAGGGGGGAAAATGCTGGCCCATCCGGCCTCTTCATTTGCCCGTGCCGGTAGTTCCATGATCCCAGTCAAAATGAGAGACTTACGCAGAAACACACACACACACGTTTCTCCATTCCTTTTTTGCCTTTCTTTGGTTTGCAGGAAGGAACTGTCGAAGATGGACAAGAAGATGCGAGAGGTGAATGAGGACAGGGATAAGTTGAAGCAGAGACTGAAGAAAATGCGGCAGAGAAGGCGGGTGTTCGAACAGGAGCAGAAAGTCTGCAAAAATTGTTCAAGGTGGGTAGGTGGATATTGGCGTGTGGGGTTGGCCAGGCAAGCCTGCAGTTTTGGGCGATTGTACTGAATGTATGTGGTGTGTGTGTGTGTGTGTGTGTGTGTGTGTGTGTGCCAGTGTGTGTGTGAAAAAGTAAAGCCGTCTGACGAGAACACCTTGGTCAACAGGTCTTGATATACGTTTGCAGTACGTTGCGATGTGAGTGAGTTGTGTATCGCGGCGGAAGATTTCCTCCTCGGACCCTCACTTTCGAAGATGAGATCGAAGAATGAGAAACTCCAAAAGTATCAGCCAGAATACTCACCCACTTTTGCACTCATAATTACACTTTTCACGACCTGTATTGTATCCGTGCAACGCCTCCAGGGAGTACATGGAGTCGGAAAATTTCAACTGGAGCTGCCGGACTCATCAAAGCGAATTTGGAGGGGAAATGTGGTGGTGCTGCGGGAAGCTGGGCAAGGACGCGGCAGGGTGCAAGTTTGCGAAACACGAGAGCAAGGATGACGACGATGAATTAGATGAACAGGAAAAGAAGGAGAAGGAGGAACACGAGAGGAGGCTGAGAAACCAAAATGTGCGGTGTTTCTCTTGCAAGGAGACTGGGCACAAGGTCAGCTTGCGTGGCTTCGTGTTCTTTCTTTTGTTTGTCAAACAATCCATCCGACACCTCGCGTATCCCGCTAGACACGGGTATACGCATATGTTGCTTTCAACTGTCACTTTTGATTTCTGTGTTTGCTCTTTCTCGCCTTTCCACTTGACTCTCTCTCTTTCCTTGTCCTTCCCCCCCTTTCTGCGTGCAGGCGAAAGACTGTCCTGCCGACCCAAACCCCCGTAACAATGTCCGGTACGCTCCTGCGAAGGAGATCAAAAGAATCGAACTCCTCGGGAAGACCACGAGGGAGAACACTAGAATACAGGTAGGGGGTGGGTGCACTACGCCTGAAGGGAACTCTAGTGTCCTTTAAGTCTCGGGAGATACAACGAGTCTCTTTGAGGCAGGCCCACTTCATTGAACAGGAAGGGTGCAGGCAAGGGGTCATGAAGGAAGAAACGGCACGGAGAGAGAGAGAGAGAGAGAGAAACACACTGAAGGGAGAGGGGGGGGACCGCGAGGGCGAGAAGAAGAGGGAAAGGGAAAGAGACCTGTGAAGAGACTCTTCCAAGTGAGGTCTTTTTTTTATGAGCCGTGATGAGCTGTCTAAACAAAGCAGAAGCATATATTCTAAACCGAATATCTTTGACAGTCTGACAGCTTGGCATTAGTGCCTCAGTCAATACGTGTGTGCGTGTGTGTGTGTATGGGTGCGCAGTCTGGGTTCGAGACGGGAAAGACGATTGCCCAAAAGATGGGCAACGACAGTCTGGAAGACCACTTCCCGATGGACGAGAAGGCCCTCTTTGAGGTTCGTCTTTCAGTCAGCCGGGGACTTAAAGGAGGGGAGGGGCTAATTCGACGTACAGATTTCATGCATTGATTTTCATACAGAATTTTTCATACATCAATGCATGAACAGATTTAGGGCAGGGCAGGGGAAGGGTGTGACATACAGATTTCAGAAGCTTCCGGCTTCTTCCTTAGCACTTGTCTGCCTAGCCTTCGTTTTTTCAATTTTCACAGAAATGGGTGCAAGGGCTTCGGAGCAATCCTCCATGTCATTGATTTGACCGATCTTTGACTGAGTCGGTTCTTCTGTGAGCGAGCGAGAGAGAGAGAGAGAGAGAGAGAGAGAGAGAAAGAGAGAGAGAGAGAGAGAGAGAGAGAGAGAGAGAGAGAGAGAGAAAGAGAGAGAGAGAGAGAGAGAGAGAGAGGAAGAGAGAGAGAGATTTTTCTCGAACTCATACACAACACCCTCAAACCCGACGAGGAACAGGTGGAGACTCCATACACACATAGACAAACATATACACACACGTATGTACGTTATGTATACACACATCTATGAATGAATGCGGGTGTTTTTGCTGTCTGTACATGCATGCAGGATCTTCGGCAGCTCACACAGAGACGAGAAGGTCACTCTTTGCTCCTGTCTGCTTTCATGTTTGCCTATTCGAGTGCATGTCTGTTTGAAAGCCTATGACCCTAGCTGTCTGCCCACCTCTACCCCTCCCTGCCATTACTTACTCTACAGCGATAAAGAAAATGATCCTTTTTCCTTGTCACCACAGCTGTCCATTCTGTTCAAAGGATTATTTGAGAAAAGCGAATCACTTAGTCTCTCCCTTTCTCCAGTCTTCTATCCCCTTGCGATGAAGCAGGCGTTCTGGACCTGGACCTCGAGGAAGAGGATCACAGTATACATTATACATAATATGAATATAAATGTACACGTATACCGTACGCATGCAGGTGTTCTGGACCTGGACCTCGAGGAAGAGGATCACGAGGACGAAGACGAGAGGGCAGAGTCCTACGAGGAGTCTGACGACCTCCCAGATGAAGTCAGTCAGTCGGTCAATCAGTCAAGCAGTACGCTAATCTTTCTCGCTTCTTTCTGTTCTTCCTTTTGCCTTCCGTCCTGCATTCCTTCTTTTCTTTTTTTTGCTCCTGCTTGCGCGGCTGTCGGCCGGTCTGCGAAAGAGAATTATGGCATGTTCAGTGCGCATTTTTTGTGACTGTTGCTTTCCGGCTGTCTCCCAGAAAGTCTCCGGCCATTTTCGAAGTTTTCGATGTTGCCTTTAAAAGGAGCGTCTGTCTTGCTTCTCTCTTTCGGAATCGATCGGAATTTTCCAATTCCAGACACGCAGAGCACCAACACCTTACAATCGCGATTTGTCTGTATCGTCCCTCTGTGAGCAGGAAAGCGAACATGCCTCGAACGGGTCTGAAGGCGGAGACGCCCGCGTGTAACTAGGCGTGTAACTGTGCCTCTGACCAAAGAGTCTATTTCTGTAAGTAGGATACCCAAAAATAAAGTAGTTCTTTAATAGCTTGATTTGATTTGATAAAGTTTTAAGTGAATTTTGATGTCAATGCACTTACACATCTAATGTTCAACTGTTTTTCTTGGAGTTACTTTAAATTTTATACATTCTACAGTTTATTACAATTTGTAACATTATGGCTAAATTAGTTTTACTTATAGAATGCTCTGGAGAATGCTATGTAGAAGGTCAGCTTCAATTTGATCTAGAATTTGCATAATGAGTTTTAATGATTCTAGTAATGATTTTGAAGTTTGAGCTGAGTGTACGTTTAGGTGTAGATATTAGTAGAATAAAAATCTAACTAAAAGCCTTAGAGCCCAACTTTCTATTTGATTGATTCATAATTCATTTATTGAGTAATTGTTTTGTTTTATCTCTAGTTTTATCCTTTAGCCTTCCCGCTATATTCAATTCAAAGTTTAGGTATCACCACTGCTTGCAGGTTTGTTTTTTCAGCGTCACCCCCTTTACGCTCGCCTTTAGGCACAAATGGGGAGAAAATACTTCTAAAATCGGTTTTTACCGATATGTTTATCTATTTTTTTATAATATTGACTGAGAGCTCTTTTTTAGCTTGTTGTCTTCTTAATTATTCTCTTAACATCCGGTTCCTGCTGTGTTAAATATATAGAACCTAATATAAAACAAATAAATATACAAAACAAGCTGGACTACCGTCAGAGAGAGATGCGGAAGAACATTGCTTTTCATAAAGTTGTTTTTCACAGATTTAGTAACAGTAGGTTAATTGAAGATCATTCAAGCCTTTTCCTGAATTAAAATTTTGATCACGATACTGAAGTTAAGCTGTAAGCTCAGAAAACCACTTGCGCAGTATCGAATGTTCAGGTCTCAGCTGCTCAGCCAAATCCTGTGCCGTGTTGCTATCGTCTGTCAGAGCGTTGGTGTCGATGCCTGTGGCAACAAGAAGCTTTCCAATGTGAAGTTTCTTCTCTTCGATGTCCTGCGGCTCGTCTGAACTGAGGGGCCTTGCAACATAGTGAAGTATGGTCAAACCATTGACATCTCTTCTCTGCATATCAGCTCCGCTCTCGAGTAGAACCTCAAAAACACCTGCAGCTCCACGGAATGCCGCTTCATTAATGAACCTGCAACCCAAATCCCCAGATCCATTCGGGTCTGCCCCACGAGAAATGAGGAGCTGGGCAACTTCTTTAAAGGCAGCCCCCGAAATAAGCGTACGGTAGAGCGGAGTGCTTAGGGATCTGTTTGTGATGTCCACGCAGGCACCGCGGTCCAGAAGGAATTGAACCGCCTCTATCCGATTGCAGGACACAGCAATATGGAGGGGGGTATCTCCATACTGTAGATCTCTCGCGTGAACATTTGCCCCCTCTGAGATGAGCAGATCCATCACATCTATTTGGCCATGCTCAGCTGCTATATGGAGCGGTCTCTCATCCCTCTTGTTCTCTGCATCGACATACGCCCCCTTCTCCACAAGGAATTTGGCAATTTCGGGTTCGTCAAACTCGCACGCCCGATGAAGGGCCATGTGCCCGTCAGGATCTCTGGCCCACAAGTCCGCCCCTGCCTCCACCAGCATCTCTGCACCCTCAAGACTTCCGTACTCGACTGCTGTCATCAGAGCTGTCCCCGAATCCGCCAACCCGTCTACCTGTGCGCCCACATGAAGGAGAAGGGCGAGATCCTCCCTCTTTCTGTTCTCTTCCGGCGATTCCACGAAACCCAAGAGGGTGTTGTGCAGCTCCTCAGGAGAAACAGCCTCGAAGGAGCGGACCTTTTGGAAAATGGCATTGTCAGCCGGGGGCTGAGTGTCCCCAACGAAGCAAAAGTTCATGTCCCATTGATAGCACATGTCTGCGATTCCCTTCAACTCTTTTTCAAACGTTCTTTTTGAGTCTTGCACCGATGTGCGGAGGCGGGAAAGGGCCTCAGCTGTAAGAGGGGGCAGCTGAGAAGCGGTGTCACTCACAGGACTGTCTGTGCCAGTCAAGTGGGTATCACTGTTCTTCAGCACGCCGATCATGTTCGTTACCTGGGCGACGACGCTGAGGAGCTCTCCGTTGAGAGTCTCCAGCTCTCGCGTGACAGCGGCCGCCAGTTCGGTGGACATGTTAGGATAGGCTCAAAGCAGAGCAGAGATTAATAGGAGCAGAGAGGAAAGGTCGACCACCAGAAGATCTGCAGACGTGAACGGCGAAAGGCGGAGTGAAAAATTCTTTGATCTCTTTCAATCCAGTCGAGATCCGAAAAGTCTGCAGATACAATTGAGCTGTACGTGTTACTGTGGTAAAGGACACTGCAAGCTTGAATCCTCCAAAGAAGTCCAAAGTACGAGAGCCATGCAGCCATTGCGTCCGGCTGCAATGCATACGTTCTCTGCTGCAGGCTCTTATATAATATATATACTTACATGCACATACTAAAGAGAGATATAATTTCTTCTGACCTTTAATTCATGCATGCATATGCATGCGGCCGATACAGACGGGTCAGACGTGCTCAATTAATTTTTGACAAAATTCCCGCAAAAGTCCCAAAAAACTTCAAAAAAACTGCTCATTACATGCACTCAAAAAAACTCAAAAGCCTGGCTGCAAACTTTCTCACGGGGAGACTATGGACTATGGGCCGGGAAGTTCGGGTGTTCATGGCACGTTATTAATATATACGACCGTCGTGCCATGAACACCCGTACATACCCGTACCTTACGAATCTACGTACGTGCAGAAGGATCAAAAGACACTCTCATGTGTCGTTGCGTGCCGTTCATACGAGCACTTAATGTACTCGATCCCCTTTTATCGATCACGGAATGTGTCTACGCAACGAAGCGCATGCCGTCTCCCAGAATGATACGCATTGCATGTCATGCCAGATTCCTGCCGAGCTGAGTTGATAAGCCGGGTTCCTCCTCCTAGTCTGTACGGTTGAGAATTTCCAGACGTACATGGCGCTCCCGGCTGACCACCTCACCGCAACTCACGGCACAGTCAATCCATCAGCAAAACCATGTCGGTCTACTTACACTGGGCCCCCAGACATGGAGCCCGAGGTCTCTGAGACCTGCCGAGGTAGACGGGCATTGAGCGAGCGGCGGTGTGAAGCATGTGGGACAGGAGGGGGCATGAGGCCCTTCATGGGTCTTTTCTTCTGTGCTCTGTCTGCTTTCTGCTTTTCTCTGGTGTCTCTAACAGTCCGCCTGGCTTCGCAGCTGTGGGAGGTTCTGCAGATAGTCTGGTACAGGGCGGTGATACAGGTGGTTGTTGGTGTGGGTACGTTGGGTGTGCGCAGTCTGAAAGTTCGAAAATTCCCCGGAGTTTCTGACGTGGTCGGACCCCGTCCTCTCATGCTGTTCGTTCTTGGTAGAGGGGTCTTTGGGGCTCTGTGCAATGGACTTCAATTTTTTGTCCTCACACAAATGCCCATAGGTGAGGCTTCAGCAGTTTTTTTGACATCTCCTCTGTTCACTGCTCTTATTGCTTGGCGCTGGCTGGGAGAGCGGTGGGGGAAGTTTGATTCTCTAGCAGCTGCCCTTATGCTGTTGGGGACTTTTCTCCTCGCACAACCAGAGACGGTGTTTCCTCCAGAAAGCAGAATCTTCCTCTTTGGACCCGGAGAAAGAGACAAACCCGAGACGGAAACGGAAAATGAAAGGGAGACAGCGTCTCCTGTGGTTGTCTCGAGGGGGATCGCGGTACTCTTGGGGGTCCTCGCTGCGTTCTTCAGTCAGTCAGTTCTTTCTGTTCGATTCTCTTTGTCTCAGTGAGGGGGATGGTCTGCGAAGAGAAGTGTTATGTACCTTCTCTCCTTTGTTCCCTTTACTATGGGAAATCTTGAAAGGAATGCGTGCATATTTGGGGCAGCAGGAAATGGGCGGCCTGTGAATTCTGCGAAGGGAAGAATTGGATGAATGAGAGAGAGGACGAACGTCTGCTCACTCGGCAATTGATTGAAGAAGAGAATCCGGGGAGGTCCTGCAGAACAAAACGGGAGCGTCACTCAAAGCATGTCAGACAGCTGCGAGTTAATGGATTCTCAATTCAGTACGCTCATCAGTTTGCGATTGAGAACACCTGAAGATAATGCAGAATGGATCGGTCATCACGTCTGCTTTTTTTTTTTTGGTTTCTGATTCCGACCCTTATTTTTTTTTTCAATCAACTCGAACGGCATGAAGAGAATGGCTTTGGCGCTTCCGCTTGCTTCCCTGCTGCCTAATTTACTGCATGCCTGCAGGCGGTATCGCACTGAATATAACTTCATGCATACAGAATTGATTGTCATACAGAATTAAAAAAAATTACTGCACACTGAATATGATCATGCCTGCAGGCGGCATCACACTGAATATGATCAGGAGGGCCAAGGACGTCGACCCTCTCTGCTTCTCTCTGTCCTTCTCTCTGAGTTCGTTGGTGCTTTCCTCTGTTGCGATGCCCGTGTTCTCCCCCCTGTCTCCGGACTCTGCCGCAATGAGGGCAGCCGCCTCGTCTCTCTCCTCTCTCGCGAGGTTCTGGTCTCTCTGGGGATGGATCACCCTGGTGGGTCTGTGGGTCTGTCGGTGAGAGAAGAAGGGAGGAGCGGGAGGGAGAGGCGTGGCTGGGGGGAGGATGGAGAGAAAGAGAGAGGGATGCACACTCTCTGTGCATGTGTGTGTGTGTGTGTGTGTGTGTGTGTGTGTGTGTATGTGTGTTCCGTTCCCCTGTCCCTCTCGCTACTGTCTTTGTGACGGTACATAAGTTTTTTTGCGCACATATGTGTAGGTGTACGTATGAAATAGTGGCACGTCGTTTTTGCATTCACGCAACGATCTCTTTTTTGTGTATGTCTTTTGCTCATCTGAGTGGGCATTTTGTCGTACATATGCATGCATTTGTATGCAATTTTATTCATGTCTATTGATACATCTTTTTTGCTTCAGGTGGGGCTCTGCGGGTTTGGGGCCCACTGGTTCCAGGTGTTGGGGATGAAATTCGAGAGGGCGGGGCTGGTGGCCTTCGTGAGGAGGACTGATGTGATCTGGGCGTTCATCTTTCAGGTCTTCGTGCTGAGACAGGCAGTGACTCTGTTCTCCCTGCTGGGAGCTTTGCTTGTTGTTGCGGGCGTGTGCGTTATCGCGGGTCATAAATTGATGTCGGAGAAAAGAAAGAGACGGAAAGAGGCTCTGAACGAGACGCCACACACAGCCGCAGTCTCGTTTCCAGAACCGGATAGTGAGAGCTCAAAGGAGACGCCAGAGAATGAAGAGGCTGAAGACAAGAAAGGGAAGACGCCTTGTGGAGAGAGTGCTCAGTGGGGTACTTTGGGGCACACTTCCTGCAGTCGCCTCGCCCCTTTACCTGTGCCTTGCTTGTCTTCTGAGTCTGACCCTCTTGAAACCAGCCATGCTGAATGTCCTACATTCGAAAATCGAACCGCTGATGAACCACCGATGAAAGGCGGTGAACTGGTAGCTCCTTCGTTTCAAAGGAGTATGCATGATATTTCGAAACTTGGTGATACTGATCTGAAGCCTAATCCGAGGCAATGTATGGACACAAGTTTTGAAGGTTAACAAAGAAATTTCCCTCCGGTCACACATATTTATACAATTTTGTACATGTATGATATAGTTTTTCTCTTATTTTTTCTATTTCTATGATCCGAATCTAGATTACTGTTACTACTAACTTACTAGCTGGAATAATCGTTTTTAATCCGACTTTTTGTGTATTGGCTTGTACGTTTCTACTGTATACCCAGGCCCGACTATTTAAAATTTAAAAAGGTCTAACAGCTTACATTTTCCGAATTAAATCTATTCGTTTCCAAATTCTAGACGTCCAAAAAATTAATTAAAAATATATAAACGGTATTAAACCACTAGTTAAACCATAATTGAACATAACAGATCGATTTGACCCTTTGTAAGACCTACCACCTAGCACACAGAAGCCTATATCTAGGCACTTAAAAACGGAAAAAGGCTTATATAAAAGTAAACCTTGCGTTTTAAAAGCTTATTTGGCTTAATTAAGAATTTAAGAAGTTGATCTATTTTTTAAAAAACTTAAATTAATATATACTTATCTAAAAGTATACTAATATAAATATCTAGTATAAATATATAAGAAAATACTTTCAACTTGAATACAAAGTTGGGTCATGCACACGAAGACAGTATCACACGGCGAATGGTGGGATGATGCCAGTCGGATCACACAAGAATGATGAAAGACCGAAGTCACGCCAGGTCCTCTTCTTCTTAGAATTCGACTTTGAGCCGGAGTAGACCCAACTACTACCGAAGAAGACTAGGAAGAAGACGGCAACTTGAAGCACTGAGAGGGGTCTCAGACAGGAAGAGAAGTGAGGATCCGAACAAATAGCAGACATGTTCATGGATAGAAATTGGACAACAATGGATGCGGTGACGCACGCGAAGGAAGGTGTCCCTCCGTTGATTGCAATTGGTTGTGAACTTCTGTTTGTCTCCCTCCCATCTTGACACTCTCCTGAACCTAGATAAAACAGGAATTCATGACGAAAGGGCCCGGATCAATCGTTCGATCGATCGAGCGCTTTATTTGAATACAGGGGTGGAGTAATGTGACATTCAGCGGTCGCTCTCTCGATCGATTTGCATTCATGCTTCTGAGACCACAGCCCCAGACACGAATCCGCCCCTTCCGCATTCATGTGAGGTGCTGAAATGACCCGCAAGCTCCTGCGTTCCCTTCTCCACGCAGTCCAGCCATCTCTTTGTGATTTCTCATCAAAATCGAAAAAAGACTCTGCGGTTCATTCAAGCTCGGGGCAAATCAGGCTGGGAAGAGGGCAGGATGGAGATCCGCATAGAAGAAAAGGAAGGAGTGTAGAGAAGACAACATAGATACATGCAGAACCTCCGGCGCATAAAATTTTCTCTTCCCTTCCTTCCTCTCTTTCTCTCTTTCTCTCTCCGCCTTCCTTTTCCCTTTCCCTTCAATGTTCCTCCTTTACTCTTTCTCAGTCTCCCCATCACCCTCCCCACCTCCCAAATATGTTCATGAACACAGACGCACACGCAGATGCCCCATCAATCCCTCCAGTCTCCTCCCATCCAGCTTGTCACGGTCCCTCCCACCAGTTCAAAAACGTCACTGAAGAGGCCAAGCCCCCCTCCCCTCTCCGGTCGCAACCTCCGAGGCCTCCGCCATGCCGACCCCTGCAGCCGTCATGCATGCACGGACGGATACTCTGGATGGAATCTGAGGGAACCTCGACTCCCCTCCTTCACTACAGCAGGGTGACGACTTGTTCAAAGCCCTGGCGATGCCTTAAATCTCTAAGTAACCTCCATTCAAAGTAACCTGGAGCCAGCAGCGACCTTGCCATTCCAAGAGCCGTGTTGCCGTCCTGCAACCAACACAGCAGGCAGAGGCAGAAGCCGGTTCGGATCCCCTGCGTGGATGGATGGCGTCTTCTCTCTGCGGAAGACGACAGACGGCGCTCAGAAGTCCCTTCCCGATAGAGCGCAACATTCTTTCCAGCTACAGCCAAAGCTAGACAGAAATTGAAACAGACCTATGGTGACATGGAGAGGCATGTAGAGGCTAGACTGTTTCCAGAGGAGAGAAGAGAGCGTCTGGAGTCAAAAGGGAACGGAGCGGACTCACGATGTCTGCCTTCTCCTTGTCAGCGCCTGCCTTAAGGAGAATAGACACAGTGGTGCTGTGGCCATTCGAGGCGGCGTGAAAGAGCGCCGTCCTTCCCCTCTGCACGGATCGAAGAAGGGAGCAGGCAGGCCTCATGGAGCAAAGAAATCAGGTGGTTAAAATGGGGAGACAAGGGAGAGCCTTGTCGAATCAGGGGGGGGTAAGCACAGGATGAAAGAAGGGAGCCGGGAAGTATCATCAACAGCAGGAGGTGCAGAAAGGAAGGTGGACTGCGATGAAGAGCGGCGTCCTTCCCAACTGCACGGATCAAAAACGGGCCGGGGAGAGCTCCAGACTCCCCACTCGCAGCGTCTTACACTTGCCCCCAGAAGCGGGGTCGCTCCTTTCTACAGCGACCATTGAGAAAAGGAGTAAGAACTTGAAGGCTCTCAGAAAACACAATGGAGCAGAAACAAAACGACGAGGTGCCAGAAAGACTCTTTACAGACCATCAAAAAGCTTGCGAACGTCCCTAACAAAGAAATTCCACAAACACACGAACAAGGGCACAAAGGATGGAAAGGAAGAACACAAAAATGATGACACAAAAGCATGAACGCACGGGAACAATCAAGAGGCGTCTCTGATCAGACAGGGTGGAGGCAAAGTGACCGAATGAAAGGTGGGAGCAGAACACTCACGTTGTTCGCTTTCTCCTTGTCAGCACCTGCCTCAAGGAGAAGGGAGACAACGGAGTCGTTGCCGCGGTCAGCTGCAGTATTGAGTGGTGTCATTCCCTCCTGCAAAGATCGAAGAAGGCAGCAGGCAGGCCTCATCAACAGGAGTTGGAGCAAAGAAAGCGAGGGGCCGGACACAGACTCCCAAACATGCATGCAGCCGTCAAAGGAACATCACGACAAATGGACGAACAAACACAACAACGGACACGACACGATGCTTGGCAGAGACCGAAAGACACGATGTGGTGCCGAAAACCCTCTCCACATGACGCCCCCGCACCATGGGAAAAAACAACCGAAGAATGAAACAACAGACAAACAAACGAACCAACAGACAGAGAGAGAAACAAAAGCCGGCCTCGCCTCCAATCCTGGAAAGACTAAGAGAGCCAGTCTTGTTGAGTCTCGACATTGTTGAATCCAATCCTGGAAGAGTAAGAGACTCGACATTGTTAAGTCAAAAAGAATGGAAGGGACTCACTTTATCTGCCTTCTCCTTGTCAGCGCCTGCCTGAAGAAGAAGGAACACAACGGAGTCGTGGCCGAATTCAGCTGCGATGAAGAGCGGCGTCAATCCATCCTGCAGCGATCGTGTAGGGAGGGGAGCTAGGGGAGCAGGGACAAGTACACACATGCAGGGAGAAACGAAATGCAGCACAAAGCAGAAACGGAGTTGCTGGAAAGACTCCCCCCCGATGCAGCCGCCGAAGGGAACAAAGAAACAAACAAGCGAACAGCAAACGGGTGAACGCGCAAAGGAACGGTATCGGCAAAAGAACGACGCAAAAAGAGGAGCGGACCATCAAAGGAACAAACGCGTAAACGAACAAACGAAACAAATTATGAACGAGCGAACAAAGACAAGTCTTCTCTAAGCAGACGGAGGAACGAAAAAAAAGCTGAGAGAAGCAAGCAGAAAACGCACTTTGTCTGCCCTCTCCTTGTCAGCGCCTGCCTCAAGGAGAA
The DNA here is from genome assembly GCA_018398765.1 of Chromera velia. NCBI lineage: Eukaryota > Chromeraceae > Chromera > Chromera velia. The sequence goes on along the minus strand of JAHBMJ010005757.1, from coordinate 32,376 downwards.
GGGACACGGTGGCGTTATGGCCATACATGGCTGCGACATGGAGTGGCGTCCATCCATGCTGCACGGATCGAAGAAGGGAGCAGGCAGGCCTCATCGAAGACGGTCGAACGCGAAGGAAGGTAGGAGAAGCAAGAAAAAAAACCACTTTGTCTGCCCTGTCCTTGTCAGCACCTGCCTGAAGATACAAAAGCATGAACGCGCGGGAACAAACAAGAGGCGTCTCTGATCAGACAGGGTGGAGGCAAATTGACCGGATGGAAGGTGGGAGCAGAGCACTCACGTTGTGCGCTTTCTCCTTGTCAGCGCCTGCCTCAAGGAGAAGGGACACGGTGGCGCTTTGACCATTCGAGGCTGCGTGAAAGAGCGGCGTCATTCCCTCCTGCACGGACCAATAAAGGGAGGGTGGGTGTAGATTACAGGGAAGAGAGTGCCGGAAACTGCAGCGAGCCAGCACATAGCAGACTGACAACGCGGGAGACAGAACGGATTTCCAAAGCAATCAAAAGAGTGGGCAAACAGCGACGCATCGTTTTCAGAAGCAAAATGACAGGAGAGCTGCAGCCCTGTTCAAAAAGCTCGATTGTTCCCGAGCCTGATTCAGACAGTGGCACTGAGATAGAGCAATGTTTGCAGCGTTCCATCCTACGGCAATGCAAGAACCTACTGAACTCTCAACGCAAGACACACACGCCGACCAAGGAGAGACGCAAAACAAACTGACGTCGTCTCTGCAGTCGATGTCGACCAGGCCGAATGCCACCAGCTTCCTCACAGTAAGAGCATCTGAGCGCTTCACTGCGTCAAAGAGCGCCTTGGTATCTCCCTGAGGAAGCCATACAGCGAGGTGATACAATGAGTGTGCTGGATCTCAAGCACAGCAGGGCTCCCACGACTTGCATACTGCTGTGTAGTCTAGATCCAATTGCCAGCTTTTCAGTGAGGGTCTTCCCTGACTGAAGCGTTTTGCTCAAATTCTCTGCTTGTATGGCGGACCCTTTCACCGAATGACGACTACGAAGATGCCATACGTGCTGCTGTAATGAAAAAACCAAGACGCATCGAAAGGAAGTCTGTCTGCCTTGTGCATTCTTGCAGAGAATCCAACTCATGCCTAAAAGACACAAAAGCGCAACTGACTGCTTCTTTCAATTCCTTCACGATCTCAGCCGCAGTCGGTCGCTCAGCCGTTTCCTGTCTCCACATCCGGCAGACGAACTCTGACACTCCGGGAGACATCGCCTGCTCATGCACGCACGCACGGACACACACAGAAAACAACCGAGGTCCAAAGATGCAGAAACAGTTCTTCATGCAAATAGATGACTTGAGTTATCAATCAACGGAATTGTGGGGGGGAAACTTCCGTGTCTTCCGTCTTTCTAACAATTGACCGAAACGATCCCATCAGAGAGATTTTGAGAGGATTAATGACAGCATCACTTAGAGGTCCGGAGAGGGACAAGAAGGGGAGCGACAGGAAGGGACGGATTTTCTGTGAGAGAGGTGTTTCTTCCGCTGCCTGACAGTGATTCACTCTCGAACCTCATTGTCCGTCTTCAGTAAAACAGAAAAGGCAGTCTCGCCTGAAGACACCATTTGCTTAAGGCCGATCTAATGCATGCAAATAGCAAAAGGATCAACAGAAGATAAACTTACCCCTTTTCCATTTCCTTTGCAAAGCACACAGCTGCAATAACTTGTTCCATCCACAAAACAGTCTCCATACACAAGAACAAAAGCGAGCGAGCCACCGACCTCGAGAGAGGGTCTGTCTCCCCTGAGCACAAGGTCCCGCATTGCCTCTTCACTCTTCCCCTCCCACGCCCTCTTTCCAGACAGCAGCTCCCACAGAATAAACCCTAGTGCGTACACGTCGGCCCTCTCAGTCGGCGCCCCTCCTTCCCACTGCTCGGGAGCCATGTACAGAGGCATCCCACCGGACCGTGTCAGACCGAACCCAGAGAGCCGTATGGACTGGGACGGACATTCAAGTGACTTGGGGTTTTCTTTGAGCAAAACACTTTCGAGTCTTAGAGCCCCGTGAAAGAAGCCCAGCCCGCCTTCATGTCCCTGGAGACTAGAAAGGGTTTGTGCAATGCTCTGGATGACTGAGAGGGCAGTTTTGACAGATAGAGGCCCTTTACTAGTCAGTGTGGCCAGATCAGACTCACACGGCTCCAGGACAAGAAGCGTGCTGCCGGTCTCCTGCATACAGGGAAGGCACGCGCATGTAATATGTTCTTTTTTGGGGTCCACAGAAACCTTTTGCGAAGTTGTGAGACAAAGCATCAAGAGCAAAGAGGAAAGGTTTCTCGCTACCGTCTAATTCATTTGACTTACCAAACGCTGAACACGCTCATGCCACTCCGGAAAGTGAGGCGCTTTTCCGCGAAAATGCAAATTCAATGATTGTATTGCAAGCTGACCGTGCAAGCATAACTGCCAAAGGCCTTGCGGATGTTCGTATGAGAGACTCCGCTTCTCATCGCTGAAAGCATCGCTGATACTTCCTTCTCTGCCTCAGCACTTCGCACGAGGACCCTCTCAATTGCCACAGGCTGCCCGTGAAGCGTTCCCTTGAAGAAAGGTCCTAACATTCCCTCCCTCCAGAAAGAACTCTCAGGAACCTCAAGACCGGGTACAGCAGCGAGCGTTCTTCTTTCTTCGTCAGTGAGGGGGGGGGAGTCTCCCTGCAGCGAAGAGAAATTTATGAAAAGGAAGTAAATGACAGGGGTAAGGCATTCCTTCAATCTTCGGAGAGGCACTCGACACGTAAGGGAGGCTATCGAGCACAGTGGTGAGACGAGGGGAAGGTGCACTGAATTGAGGCTAGACCTTCGAACAATTGCAGAGAAGGGGGGATAAGGGGGGAACAAGGTGAGAAGAGAAGCCGATGTGGGGCGACCTCAAAATGAGGTGGCAAGGCGGGCGATGGATAGATAACGTACCAAAGCCGCCGCGCCTTCACACCCACCCCCACTGGAGTCTTGCCCCCCTTCCACCCCCCCAGCTGCCGATCTCGAAGCACCCCCCTCCAGAGGACCCTCACATCCCACGTCTGCCCTTCCAACGCTTTGAGCTCTGCCGTTTCTGCGACTCGCTGAATCCCTAGAGACAGCCAAATCAAAGTCACCCTCATGTGCACTCACAGATGGATCTGTATCCTCCTCCTTCTGCAGACACAGCAAAAAAATGACAGATACACAGGATGGAAAGAAACGGCAGCCACTGTGTGGAAGGGGGAAATGGGCGGGCTAAAAAGATCGATCGATCTTCCAACCAAACGCTTGCAAAGGGAATGCGCCTGCATGAATGGTGCACGGAGTTAAATCACTGACCAGGTCGGACCCTCCCACATTGCCCTGAAGTGTCTCCAGAGCCTTCAGAGATTTTGTCTTTTTTTCATGATGGCGGCAGAAGATCGAGCACTCAGCAGGAGTGCGTCCGCTCTGAAAGCAAAACTCATAAGAGGCAAACGGTGTGCATGTTGGAACGGCAGAGAAGCGACGTGAAGAGAGACTAACGACCGCAACACAAAAGCAGAGGACCTCCCTGAGGAATTAAATCACAGAATTCAGCAGTAAATCCAGAGAAATCTGAAACGCAATACGACTCCGACAGACCCGATCTCGAGCCCTCAAGTCGGCACCCGCGTCTGCAAGGATCCTGAGCATTTCGACTTGCCCATGCATAGCTGCCACGTGAGCAGCAGTCGTGTCAAACGGAGTGGAGGCCGAGAATATATGCTCAGGAGCCTGAGGACATCATCGAAGAGTAGATTCCCACCCCGTGCAGTCAGAAAGGCACAAACGAGCCAAACAGAAAGGTGAAGTGGAAACAGTCGCGGCAGAAAGCAGAATCAAACCAGAATCCGATAGGGCAGAAAGAATCTTGACGGGTTACCGTGACGAACTGGACCGATCGACAGGGTGATGCGCGGGAACGCGGAATTTCATTCTATCGACGGTCAGCTTCAGCTTCAGAGAAGAGCGGAAATCTAGCTGGATCGATGCGCTGAGAAATCTTGAGGTACGAGCCGGGATGAAGCCAGACTGACTTAGTCTCTGCACAATCACTTGGAACATCCAATCACCTCGAGGTACTACCCACCCACAAAGTCGGTCAGCAGGAAGGAGACGGGTTCAAATAAAGAAGGAATGTGTGGACCTCCAACTACGGTTCAAACGACTTACAAGACCTCGTCACTTAAATCGAGGGCGGAAGGGGACGCGCATGCACTCACCTTAAGGTAATTGACGTCAACAGAGCCGAGCTTCAGCAGAGCCTTTACAAGAACAGAGTCTCCTTTCGCCACTGCGCCAAAAAGAGTTTCTGGACTTGGACGAGAGAAGAACGACAAGTCCTGCACGGACGGAAGAGGAAGGAGAAATGAGTCAGGCCCAAAGAGGCCCCGCGTCAGAGGCCCTGCCAGTGGAATGAGAGGTACCTCACAGAGTCGGACTCTAAGCGAGTCATTGCAAAGCAGGAAGGGCGCCTTAATGAAGCTGCATTACATAGTACTCCAGGAGAACAGGAAGTGCATTTTCGCGTCTTTGAGATTGAATAATTTGACACATTGCAGAGGCGACATGATGAGTTCATATGCGACTGATTACGCATCCAAATTTGAAAGCTGCGCAGTAAACAGCGACCCGCCGTGACCTGTCTCGAGAAGCGACGATACTAGAGAAAAAAGGAAAGAAAGCAACACTAACGTCTAACATCGGGTTCAAGCATTCCGCACACTCCTTCGCCGTCAGTCGTTGAGCGGCCTTCTGTGTCCACATGCAGGACACAAAGGGGCGCATTTCCGAAGGAATCTCCTGCAACACATAAACAGCAACGCCCCAGGGCAGAAGTGACACACATGACAACATCGATGCATCAGCCGACCTGAGGCATGGCAAATGAGGTCAGGTCAAAACACTTCTGTGGAACATGTGTGCATTTTAACACACCTATCTGCACCTTCTGGTGTGATAAGGAGGGTAATCTGTTTTACATTTGACGAGATACCTGGGAAGACGTCAGCTCTCTCTCAAAGTTTACCGCGACGAAATGCTTTAAGAACCATCTGTTTTTGCAGGTAGACAAAGAAAGCGCTAGGGGCATCCAGGGGCACTCGCACAAGACAAAAGTCTCTTTCACCCACGCTGCGGCTGGTCTGATTGAGAAGTAACAAATGACCGACCTCGAGGAAGGGTCTGTCTCCCCTGAACACAAGGTCCCGAATTGCCTCTCGACTCTTCCCCTCCCACGCCCTCTTTCCAGACAGAAGCTCCCACAGAATAAACCCTAGTGCATAAACGTCGGCCTTCTCAGTCACTTGCCCATTCTCCCACTGTTCAGGAGCCATGTAGCTAGGCGTGCCCCCACCAGCAGTCCCGACCACGGAACCGCCCCCGATTTGCGTCTGTGCCAGACCGAAGTCAGAAATCCGAATTCCCTCACACACAGCATCAATCTCTGAATCCAGGTCTCCAACCGGCAGTCGTTTGAGAAGCACGTTTGCCTGCTTCAGGTCGAGGTGTCTGATGCCCTTCTTGTTCAGGCGGTCGAGGGTCTCTGCAATTGTCCGCGTGATCGACGTTGCCGCCTTCACAGACAGACGGCGCCCTCCACTGGTCAGCTTAGTCAAGTCGCCCCCTTCGCACAACTCCAGGACGAGGAGCGTGCAACCCTGCAGGGCAACGAGATGGAAGCAGCAGAGGAGACTGAAGGGCAGACACTCAGGAAAAACGGCAGCGCTGCTGGGAAAAAACAAGCACTTTAATTCTCTGACAACGGAGAAGACGGAATCTCTTCGTTGGTCCGGACGCATACTGCTGATTGCGTGAATTGACTCACCCGCGCAGGATAGGCACCGAAGAATTTGCAGATGTGCGGATCGACCTCTAATACACCATTCATGAGGGCCAAAACTTCCCTAGCAATATGCTTTTTGTGAGTCTCCCGTCTCAAGGTCTTTCCCAGCGTATGTCCCAGGTTCTTCATTTTCTCTGCAATCATCTTGACGGCCACGGCTCCTCCGTGCAAGTCCCCACTCCAGACCTCTCCAAAGCCCCCCTGACCCAACTTCTTCAGATTAGAGAGGCCAGGAATCGCCTCCACCATGAGATTCTGTTTCACACCGTCCTGCAGTCGGACACGAAAACACAAAATGCAAAAAAAAGACGCAACAGCATGCAGAGCTTGGACGTTCTCACACGCAAAAAGGGACAGAACTGAAGCTCATACATAGAGCGAGGACACTAGCACATCTTCAGTGCAAGAGGAGATACTCACTTTGCAAATGAACGCAAAAGCCAATTCGGAAGAGCTCAGTCAGACTCATCTCTCTGAAGCTGCTGCAGTGACAAACGGACGAACGGACGGCGGGCAATGAGGGAGCCGGGTGCAAACAGACAGACAGACAGACCGACAGAAATGCCGGCACGAAACAAAATGGAGGAATGCAAAAGTGAATCGGTCGACGTTCCAGCGGCATGTATTTTCAGTACGCCTTCCTCACTTTCCATTCTTTTCTTTATTTCCTCGAACACTGGCAGGCAAGCAGATGCCACGTGTAGGTCTACAGGGCAGATTTCAGCTCGAGATGCCCTTCAGCAGAGTGCCAACCAATTTTATTTTCATCCCTGCGAAGACCGACCGGTAGATCAGTGCGGGTCAGGTGTGCTGACGCCGTCCCGCTCCCTTGACCGTCTGCAACGATGTCCCAAGGCACAGAAGGCAAAGAAAGCGACAGAGGCACACATCTGTACACAACGGCCGACGAATGTGAGAGCTGAGGCCGGATGGCCGGAAAAAAACGTAACGGTGCTGCCTCTGCCCACAGGAGAAGACGAGAAGAGGACTCGATCGACATGCGACATGGATGAGCTGACGCACGCGGAGACGCACCGACCTCGCTGAGGCTGTTCGAGGAGAACAACCGGAAATTCTGGTCCAGACTCGACGGAGTTTTCCTGAGATGCTCTCTGTGGGGAGTCAGCTCCAACGTCGAAGAGGCCCTGCAAAGTGAGAGAGAGAACCGAAAGAGAAAAAAACAGAAAGAGAATCAAGAAGAGAAAAGGAAGTGCCAATCAGCAAGCAGACAGGGGCCGAGAAGAATTCACACAGAGACTGACTGATTGCCGGTGACCAGAAGCAGTTCCCCCAGGAGGAAGGACCCAGCCAGCCGAAACATCAGCAGACACGCCTCCACGATCCACTCCCAACAACAAACTGACACCGCCTGCAAGACAGAAGGCAAAGTCATGCAAGAAAACGTGCATGGGTACAGAAAGGACGCGTGACAGCTGGGGGCTCAACCCAGAACTAAGAGCCGCCACGTCTGTAGCACGTCTATAGGGCAGCAGTCAGTCCAATTAGGGTGGCGGAGAAAACATCAAGAGAGGAATACAGATGATGCGTGGTGACTTTTCGTTGTTACATCCGAGAAGGTAAGCTTTCGGTGTCCTTTTCAACTTTCAACCAAGAATTAATCTACAACCAGAGAGCAAAGTAGCGACAAAGCATTGATTCGCAATGCGAATGCGCCAAAGTTAGATACAGAGTGCCAGGGTCAGTTAGAGAGCCCGACAAAGCTGGTGCGGAAAGACGCGCGACAAAGTCAATCAATAAAAAAGGGGCACGGACGCAGAGAGAGTGAGGTGGCCTTTCCTCAATCACAAAGAGAGGGGAGAGGGAGTCAAACCGACTGAAGCCCCCCCCGTCGACGAGTAGAAGACAAAACGACGGACCGCTCTGTCCCGGCGCCCCAAGAGGCAAAGAAGCCACCAACTGGCCTGCAACGATTTCGTGAAGGACAGATGACAAAGCGATGCAGACATGCAGAGATGCGCACAGAAAGCCCGACGCGTGGGGGGATCGGGACACGTTCCCGTAACGGGGGCTGAATGCATGGTGATTCTGCCTGCAGGTGCAGACGAGACCAAGCCAGGCCGACAAAGCAAATGGAGACGAGACGAGACCACACAGGAGGGCAAAAAGTCCACAAGCAATAAGCAAATAAGCGAAAGGGAGCACAATTTCAGTCGACAAGGCAACAGTCAAGAAGTGAGAAAGGAGAACGGACAGGAGGGGGAACATGCGCTTTCAAACAAATTGTCACACGTCTGTAAATCGAGTGGGAAAACAATATCGCGCATTCAGGAGTTGGCTCACCGATTTATCCTCACCTGAGTTCATCTCCAGAAGCGATTCTTGTTCATCCCCGCTCGACCCGTCCCTCCTCCCCTCCCCCGGGGGCGTTGCACATGAATTTGCATTCGAACCGCCTGCACAGGAAATTAAACCGGCAGGAAGTAAGCCAGCCAAGGGTGCCAATAAGTACAAATACGATTAATGAAAAAATCAAACAGAACATTGGTTGCTAGTATACTTAGCCACTCGCTCTCTTCATTCGACTCTGTGATGTGAGGCTGAAAAACGAGAGGGGAGTGTCTCTTCATTCGTTTCAGAAGGGGAGTGGAAGAACAAGGCAGAAAGCTTCAGGGGGGAAGAGCCACAGCTGAAGCAGATGGCACGTGCAATGACAGACGCACCTTCGAATCCGAAGTCAAAAAAAAAATGCGACTGGGAATGCAGAGAAAAAGAACGTCTCTTGATGCGGCCAAAGAGATATGGGAGAGAAAGAACCAAAGCACAAAGACGGAGAAGGGGACAGGAACAGAGACGGAGAGAGATGCCACCCACCCAGCAGAAACCGCTCAGGCTTCATGTTCCCTCTGAGAGCTACAGTGGCGAGAAGTAACTGGTGTCAAACGCGCAGAGTCTCCTCTTGCCGTCTCCTCTGACAACTGGCCGTCTCCTCTTTAACTCACTTCTCTTTTCCCCAAAAAAGAAGACACCGAAGCCATATCTGGCACACGTTGCTGTCCCTGCATGCATACAAACATGATCAATCAGTTAAGTCATGGTGGGAAGAACCACAGAAGACGAGAGGGGGGAGAGAGACGATCGATGAGTTGACTGACCTTTAATTGCGCATGCGTTGCTCATTTTGTGGCTCGGCCGCGCGCGGCCGGGGGGGCCGCCCATATATACGCGTCCCCCGCCCGCGCGCGCGGGTTTCGGTCCGCCCCCCGCCCCCGCGAGCATATATGAATACCGTGGGCCGTGGTCCATCCATGTCCATCCGCCTGGACGAAACAGTCTTCTATCAATGGAAATAGAACGGAAACAGAGCTATTCGTTCAGCACTGAACGTGCATCATGCATCCTCACTCGTGTGTCTGCATGGTGATTGTCTGCACATCCGAGACTTGACTTCCAATCTGCCTGCCATCGATCGTCTCACGCTGTGGAGACGCTGACACTGTTTTCACCTTCCCGAATTGTGTCTGCCACTCTAATCTGTCAAGCCGCTTCCTGAAGTTTTGGTCAGCGCACCCTCAGGAGTGTCACAGGCTGAGAAAGAAGACAGCAGTTGCGCGTGTGCTCCCGCGCGCACTTTGGAAGAAAGACGCGAAGTGTTCAGACACACTCAGTCTGATAGGTCTCGTCTCGTCAGGAGAGAAGAGCGGAGGGTGACTTCGATACCTCTTCGTGCTTCCCTCCCTTTGCTCTGTTGGTCTCTTGATGAAGCAGTGGTGCTTCTCTCATTCTGATGTGGATCACTCTGTATTTCCTGTATCTTCACTTGAGTGACGAGTTCAACGAGTTCTCCAACGTCTACTTCGTCGTTGTCCTCTACGTAGTTCTTATCTCCCACTGCTTCAATACAGACGAAGTCCCGCTCTTCTCCTCCAGCCGCGCGGCGGCAGCCAACAGAGGCAGAGGGGTCAGAGGGGGGGGAGGGGCTCAGAACCAACCCGCACAGGGGGCACCGCGATAGTACAGACAGGCGGAGTGGACACAGAGCCCGTCCGATCTAAAGGAAGACGGGCAGAGGGAGTGGCTGTGGCTGGGCAGGTTTCTTTCCCGTTTTACCACATTATCCTCTTCTCGGCATTCCCAGACATCTCCCAGAGAGAGCTGCCTGCCTGTTCACCCCCAAAGAATGCGCCTGTCCCAAAACAGAAGGAGACTCCTTCACCCCCTCGCCATGCCCGTAGTCCATCCACACAGAAGAAAATCTGCCTCTGCACCGCGCTCCCCCTCTTTCGCTTTTGTCTCGGTGCGTTCCCTGTCCTCTAGTACCCCCAGAAATGATGCTGCAGCTTTGGCTCTTGCCTCACCTCAAAAAGGACCCCCAGATACAGAGAAACCAATGCATGAGGGGAGAGATTCGCTTCTTCCAGAGACGGACATCGCTTTGGTCGCTGCTCTGTCCCCTCGCTCCTCTGCCCTCCCCCCTCCCCCAAGACACCCACCGCGTCATTGCCAGTCGAATCGAAGATTCAGAGAGCCATCAACCTTTGTTCTGAACAAACACAAGCAGGATCGTGCAGCATGGAGGAGACGAGCAAAAACAAACATAGAGGCTCTGATTGACACCACAGCAGCAGCAGCAGCAGCAGAAGACGAGGCCATACTCTCCCTGTCTCTTCCAGCCTCCAAACGCACACCATCCAAGTCGGCAAGACGACAGCATTCCAAGTCGGGAAACAGAGACGGACTCTCCGTTCCTGTTGCGTCCTCTGCTGAGTCGGAGGGAGGGCATTCTCTCTCGCCCTCTGCTTCCTTCGTTTCTGTCTTGTGTAAGAACGCGAAAGCCCAAATGAGTCCCCAAGCATCCTCACCCACAGGAGCGAGAGACCTGCTGCAAAGAGCCAGTGTGAGTGGCTGAGAATTTGAGTGAGGGAGTGAGCGACAGAAAAGAACCGACGTTCTGTTTGCCTCTCTGCTCTGCCCTTCGTCACGCTGCAAGCAGAAAGAAAGCATTTCGAAAAATAAATAGTCATTTCAGGCTTTCCCCTTCCTTCTGTCTCATGTTCGAGTCGCAAGGCAGTCCGCTTTCCCTCCACTGAGCTCCCCTTTTCTTTCTTAGACGGACTCTGTGGGACAAAACGAACATTGGACAGTTGCTCCTCTCCAAACCTGCCTGCTCATCGTGTCAGTCTATTTGCCTGAGCTTCTTTTCTGTATGCATTCGTTTTTCTTAATGAAACGGCATTGCAGGAGTCGGCTCTGACTGCCGTCGAGCTCTCCTCAGTCCTTAATTTGTGGGCCCGTCTCCATGGGCAGACACAGGGAAGCATCTCACCTTCAGGGACCCTCCTGGCGTCTCTGGTGGACAAACTCATCGCAATCGAGGACCTTCACCCAAAGCGTGCGTGCGTCAGCCTCCTGTCTGGATGTTGTATGGTTTCGACGAATAGGATCTTCAAGAGTTTCCTCCTTACGGGGTTGAACGACTTTGTGGGCAAACTGAAAAGAAAAGAATCTTATCACAGAGTCTTTTTCTTTCTTTTCGCGTCGTACGCTTGTGCGCCTCTTTTTCAGGGCATGTCGGGCGTTCCTGATGAAAACAGACCTCGAGAGAATCCCTCCCTGATCATGCAGGTGTTTTTTTTTTCTTCTACATTTTCGTTCCCCCACCAAGGCTGATTGGCGGATTGAAAGTTCATCCCCCTCCTTTTTTGCTGTTTCCAACTTTTCTTTCTCTCTTTGTATTACCTTTTTCGAACAGACTTAGCGTTGGCCGCCAACGCTCTCTGTCGTCTGTCCGCCTTTTCGGTGGCTTTCCACGGATACCTGACGGCCCCCTCTTCTCTTCCGAGAACTCTGGAGAAGGCAAACGCCATCGACCTGCCTCTCCTTTCTCTGTACCTGGCTAGATTCGGAGACGGGGGCGTGGATGCTGATGGCAGGGAGCGAGAAGGAAGTTCTGCTCTGATGCTGCCGCAGTCTCCTCATTCGGCAGCGGTTGGTTGGGGGGGGCAGGCGGCAGACAGCTTCCTTCGTCAATAAGTGAATGAAGTCTGTGTTTGTGTTCCTGTCCCAAGACCGTTCGAACGACTAGTTTATCCTTTCGTTCATTCCGGAACGCATTTTTTTCTCCATCAGCCGTGAACGAATCGAGCGAAGGGAATCTTGATGGGTGTCAACATTGAAGGGTCTGGATGTATTTCGTGTGTGTTTTTCTTGCGTGTGCCGAGAATGACTTTCTTTCTTGAGACCCCCTCGTTGCCCTGCTCTGATGGTTACAGGTCTGGAGTCTGGTGGCTTCCCGGGCCCTCGGCGTTTCTGCTGAGCTGTCAGGGGAGGTCGGTTGGGTTCTCTTTTTGGGGAGGAGAAAGAAAGAAAACAGGGAAGGGAAAAGAGAAAGTGTGGAGGTTTGAGAGACTGGGGATGCGCATGGAACGGTCTCTTTTTTTAGTCTGATTTTCTTTCTCCCTTAACTAGCGTGTCTGCGTGTGTTCCTTCCGTCCTTGACGCTGCATGATCCTGTCTGTTCCTCTGCTCTCTCTCTTTCTCTCTCTCTCTCTCTCCCTCTCTCTCTCTCTCTCTCTCTCTCTCTCTCCCTCGCTCTCTGAAGGGTGTCAACGCACTTCTCTGAGGGAGGGTGAAAGTCCATAAGGCGGTTTGTTTTTTTTCTCTTTCTTTCTTCGTGTAACATGTCGCATGTGTGTCCCTTTCTTTCTTGTCTGTCCTCTCCTTGCGTCAGGGTATCAACGCCCTCCTGTCAGCCCTGTCGCGTGTGTGGTGGCTGGGCGGGAATGCAAACGGGTGGCCTGAGTGGAGGGAGGGGGGGGGAGCCGCGATGGTGAGGATGCTGAAGGCGGTGAGTCAGGGAGAGGAGAAGAAGGAGTGGCATCATCGCATAAGGTGGTGGGTGATTTTTTGGGGATGTCGTGTGGAGACGTGGAGGGACTCTGGACGGATCCTGTGCACTCTCCACGATGTGTGGTGCTGCTGGGACTGTTGGCAGGCTGTTGTAGATAGAAATTGAGGAAATGCCCGAATTTGGTCTTTCTTCCTTCCGGTCGTGGTGGTTGTGTGTCTGTCTTACCTTGTTCTTTTCGTGATTGCACGGCTGGCTGCTTGTGTTCTTCCGTTCTTCTTTCCCTCAGGAAAGCCAAATCTTTCTTTCTTTTCTTTCTTTCTTTCTTTCTTTCTTCCTTTCTTTCTTTCTTTCTTTCTTTCTTTCTTTCGCTCTTTCTTCCTTTCTTTCTTTCTTTCTTTCTTCCTTCCTTCCTTTCTTCCTTCCTTCCTCTCTTCCTTCCTTCCTTCCTTCCTTCCTTTCTTTCTTTCTTTCTTTCTTTCTTTCTTCCTTCCTTCCTTTCTTTCTTTGTTTCTTTCTTTCTTTTTTTCTTTCATGCGCTTTCTGTCTGTCCTCCTGCGTTGGTTGTCCCTCTCTGTGCATGTCCTCTTGTCTCTCTCTACAGGAAATTCGATTGAAGGCAGCATCTCTATCTATCAGTCAGGCGGCAAGCATCGCAACGGTCAGTCAGAGTGAGTGACTGTGCAGCTACCGAGCGGCCTGGCTGAAAGAACAAAGCAGGTCGTTCAATCGGCCGATGAATCGCATGGCTGACAGAATGACTGGCAGACTGATGTGTTTGCTGGGTGCCAAAGGGCTTTTTTTGTCTTCACTGCTCCCTTCGGTCAGCGCCCTGCAGGGAGAGAAAGAGGGACAGAAGGAAAAGCGACCGAGAGAGGCCAGCATTCCGGTTTCTTTGTGGAAGGGTTCATCCGTCACCGCTTGCTTGCCTTTTTTGGCCTCGCATCTACTTCCCCCCCCCCCCCC
>JAHBMJ010005757.1:15000-18722 GCA_018398765.1 Chromera velia | reverse complement strand
TGTGTGTGTGTGTGTGCAGAGTCTCGGGAGTCTCCGCAGTCTTGACGAAGAGGTTGCCCAGACTCTGGTGGGGGTCCTCCAGCAGTCTGGAGAGACGCTCAGTGCCCGTGACGCCTCGGCCTTCATTCGCGTCTTCTCCAACCCTGCCGCCTTCCAGGGGGGTCAGATCGAAAAGGGAGTCAGGTCAAAAGAGGGACTGGATGGGGGGGGGAATGGATTTGATAGCAGCAAGTCTGTGGCAGGGTCGATGAGGATGAGGACGTCCGTTGTCCTCTCGCTGCTTCCTTTTGTGCACGCACACCTTGCCAAAGCGGCCTTTGCGGATTTGGTTGAAATCACACACGCACTGGCAAGAACAGACCAGCCTCATCGGGAGGTCAGTGAAGAACGAGACGCGATAGGGGAAGAGAACGAGGTCGCTGGCCTGGAAGGAGAGGAGGAGTCTTCCGACATTCTGCATGGGGGGCGTTTTTCTCGTCAGCAAAAGGAAGTGGGGCGTCCGCGTGCGTCAGCTGTTCGTGACCCTGTGCTATTGAGAGATCTGTCTGCCCAACTCTGTGCCCGTCTTGATAGCTCTGTTGAGGTTGAGGCTCACCATCTGACTCTGGTGGCTGCGGACTCGTTGCTTCTCTGGAGGAGGCAGAAGGGGGGGGCGGTTTTCGAATCTTGTCTGAATCGGATAGGACGACAGGGGTGCTCTTCGATGGGACCTCAGGACGTCAGCGCGATGCTGCAGGCTGTCAGCCGCTCAGGCCTTGGGCCTGAAATTGCCCGTCTGCCCATTGCGCTGTTGTCTCGTCGTCTGTCTGAGTTACTTCAGGCGGGTGAGGGTGAGTGCCTTGGAGGCACAGTGAAGGGTGAGAGCCTTGGAGGCACAGTGAATCCGCAGTCTGTGAGCGTCGCTTTGTGGGCTCTGGGTAAAATGAAAGGGCCTGTACAGCCTGATTTGTTACTAGGTCTGTGCCTGCACGCAGAGGCACGTGCAGGGGAATATTCGAAGGAGGATGTGTGTACAGGAGTGGTGGGAATTTCGCTTTTATGGCCACGTTTTGCCGAGTCCATAATGGAGACGGCCCCGGAAAGTGAATTGTATGGCTCTCAAACGCTGTTACCCGATGCTGGGGGGAGGGCAGTCGAGTCTCTTTGTGCTCGTGCTTGCCTTCCCTCGTCCCTCGGAGGTCTCGATCTCCGTTTCTTTTTTTCTGCCCGTGAAGTCACTGAGGTGTACCTCGCGGTCGCGTCTGTGTGTTCCCGTTTTATGTCTCCGGCCATCGGCAGTGGTGGTCCCTTCTCTTTTTCTACCGAAGGAACTGCGCATAGCGAAGGTGTGAGGTTAGTGATGTCTGCTTTTGGCAGACTGAGCGAGGAGGTGTTGGAGCATGCTCGTTTGTCAATGCAACCTAAGAGGGTAAGAGGGGGAAGAGCAGAAGAGAGTGAACGAAGCGGAATTCCGAGAGAGAATGTATGGGATCAAGCCGATATGGTCCGCTGTCT
The DNA here is from genome assembly GCA_018398765.1 of Chromera velia. Taxonomy (NCBI): domain Eukaryota; family Chromeraceae; genus Chromera; species Chromera velia. Next base: position 17,228 of record JAHBMJ010005757.1, on the reverse strand, counting down.
GGAGGCAATCACTAGGGGAGGGGAGGCTGCGGGAAGTTCACAGACATTGTCTGAGACAGTGGAATTGATATGGGCACAGGTCAGTTGATCGAGAGGATATCAGGGGTGTGGTGCCATCCTTGCTTCTTCCCCCTTCCCGCTTTCTTCCATTCTCTGCGAGACGCACGAGTACCCTGACATTCTTTCTCGATTTTATTATGCCGATATTGACAAACAATTTTTCCATCCCTTATGCATAGAACTTTTAAGGGAGGCCAGGTGGGTGGAAGTCTACACCAGTCTGATAGGGAGGACGAATCGCTCTTCTGCGAAGAAGCAGGACAGGACAGGACGGGTCGGCTTAGCCTTGCTTGTTCGTCTAGCTGTGGGTATCATAGGGGGGGCCTGCGGGCTCCATCCAGACCAGAGAGAGAGAGAGAGACGTATTGGGAGGGAGACACAGGGAACCAAGTGCATGTTCGTGACTGAGGGAAACGAAAAGAATATTTTGCCTGTATATCCGGTAAGGAAGAACACACAGATAATGCATTTTATGCGGGTTTCTGCGTGTATTGCATAAGGGCACGCAAAGAGTTTGCTTCTCATGCTTGTGCGACGTCATTGCATGCAGCTTCGCCGTCAACTGACCACCCTCACGGCTTCCCAATTGGCAAAGACAGCGGCCTCACTTGTGCGTGTGTGGGGGCTGCGGGCCTCGGAGGGGGAGGATGTCCATACAAGGGAGATTGGGAAAAAGGAAAAGAATACGACGTTCAAGCGACTGCTTAAAATTGCTGAGATCGTCTGTCCCTTGTTGTCTCTGCAGCATCAGCAGAAACACTCAGGAGCTCTCCCAGGGGGCTGGGGAGGGAACGCGGAGGCAAAAATGGCGGCAGTCTCTCCTTCTTCTTCTTCTTCTTCTTCTTCTTCTGTGTCTGTTGGCAGTCCTTGGCCTCTTTTGTCATCTTTTGGAGTCTCTTGGGCCGCATGCGGACAGCGCGATTTCAGGCTTTTCAAAGTGTTGATGCGCAATGCGAATAGGTCGTTGAGCGCGTATGCAAAGACTCGTGGTGTGGGTGGTGAGGAGGAGAGCCCATATGGAGACAGGGGTATGTCTGTAGATACTGGGGGGGGAGATCTGTCGGGATCCTCTGCGGGTTCTCCGTCTCTCCCTCTGGATGATGTGGGCCGTTTTGCATTTGCGGTGGCGCGTTTGGGTCTGGAGAGCACAGAGGGTAACGTTGGAACGCGGGAAGAGGTCAGACAGAAGAAGAAGAACGTGTGAATGATGTTACGGAGATCTGTCCTCTCAGAAGAACCGTGGCGGGACTCTCAGACAGAGAGAGAAAGAGAGACAGAGAGAGAAGTGCGACTCACTTATTCGCAAGAGAAAAGCTGTCTGCCTCGTTTTTCGTTCCTTATATCCTTACATACTGAGGTTATTACTCTCCTCTATGAGTTTGTTCGACAGAACTCTGTTGCATGTGCGTGTTTTGGTGTTTTTTCCACTGACGATAGCTGGCTCTCTTTTGTTCTTTCTTTCTCTTTTTTAATCAACCCCTTTCTGTCTGTCGGAGTATGGTGATTCTAAGATCACTCCGACTCTTCTCCGAAACTTCCATGCATGGTGCAGCAGGTGCTCGATGCCTTTTTCTTTGTCTGAATTGTTATGGAATCATATGACATGAGAGCAAAGCAGCTGATACTTTCTTCTCTTCTCTCCTCGTCCTGCTCTCTGTCTGTCTCTGCATGCATGCAGACGGTTCTGTTTTTCGAGAAGCTCTGTGCGGTGCTTCCATCTGAGGATCTTTCGTCCTCTGCCTCCCTGACGGATACCCTCCGTCTCCTCTCGGCCGTCTGCCTTGCGGGGTCTGCCTCTGCCTCCTCCTCGAAATCAACGCCTCTGATGTTCTCTGACAGGTCTTCTGTGACTGGTCGGGAGAGAGGAAGGAAGGCAGCGGTGGTGGCCCTTTTGGGGTCCTTGGGACTTCGTCATAGGGCGGTCGTGAGGGCTTTTGAGTCTTCGGCCTTTTCAGGTTAGAGGGGGGGGGGAGGGGGCAAAGAAAGCGTGTACACACGAGCATATGCAGAAACTGCGTGTACATCAAGACACGCACACACACACACACACACACACACACACACACACACACACAAAAGTACGTTTTTCTGTGCGCTCTAGTGCTTCCCCTTAGCTGTCGCAACAGGAAGCACAGGTGTTCGTTCTGACGCCGCATTCCATTCTGTCT
>JAHBMJ010005757.1:0-12500 GCA_018398765.1 Chromera velia | reverse complement strand
TTTCTTGCTGTTGCAAATTGCTCTTTTTCTCGGGTTACTCCCTCTCCTTCATTCACCCCTTCCAATTCGCTGCTTTCAGGGCTGCCCTCTCTTTTTGTCAGATCTGTTTGTTTGACCTTCCTGCTTTTTCTTTTCATCTCATATTGGACAGCAAGAACGGAAGAAAATGTGCTGCCAAAGTGGCCGCACGGTCGAGTGTGCCTCCAAGGTTCAAGCGGGAAGAAAAATGGGATGGGCGTGAGGGTATGAAACTCTGTGTGTGTGTGTGTGTGTGTGTGCAGATGGAGAGTGATTCCTGTAGCCTACTTTGAGTGGGAGGCTCAAAAGGTCTGTCCCTTTTTGTCTGAATGGGTGCAGGTCTCAGGAAGATCCTTTTCTTCCTTGTTCTGCCTTTCTCTCGATCCGTCTGATTCGGTGGTTTGTTATTTCGTTTTCTTCCGCTGTGAGGAGGCGATAATGGTGACTTGCTCTCTTTTCATTGCTTGCAGTTTTGTCGCCTTCACTCGTCCTCCTTTGATCAAAGCTTCGCACCGCCTCCCTGATTTTTCCCTGCCTTCCTCCATCCTGGTCCTTGTCTGTCTGCCTGTCTGTCTGTCTGTCTGTCTGTCTGTCTTCGGAAAGAAACGAAGAAACAAGGAAAGAAAAGACGATATAGTCTGTCTGTCTGTCTGTCTGTCTATCTGTCTAAGGAGGGAGAAGAAGAAGAAACATATAGTCTGTCTGTCTATCTGTGTGTCTGTCTGCAGAATTCCTTCAGCAAGGCGGCGCTGGTGAGGAAGAAGGTCTTCTCTGTTGCCTCTGCTGAAGAATCGGCAGGGAACTGGACGAGAGGAAAGGAGGAGGGAGAGGGAGTGGTGTTTGGTCAAGGGGAGAGGGAGAGGAAGGGTGAGGGGGAGGGGGGTGCAGTTTCATTTTCAGAGAGATGGACTCGGGGAGGCGACACGACTTCTCGAGAAGATAGTGAGAGAGAGAGGGTGTTGCCCAGTGGGGCGGCACAGGGCGGGGGGGTTGAGGAGCTCCGGTGGCAGCGTTTTGCTGCGGTGTTCGGGTCTTTGAGACAGCAGCGGCGGCTTGAGAGGGATTTGAAGAGACGGAGGGGGAGAGAGAGTGAGAGAATGGATAGAAAGGTGGATTTGGAAAAAGAGGGGAAGAGGAGAATGATCGGAGGACGGGGAGGGAGAAACAGGCTTCACGATTTTTCTTCTTCTTCTTCGCCTTCGTCGAGACAAGATCGTCACAAGAGCAGAAGTGACATACATCGATGGACAGACCTTCAAGCGGCGGGGGGGACGAAAGATCAAAAACTCCCAGGTGCAGAAAACAATTTGTCTTTTATTCGTTCATCCCCTGTGTCTTCCGAGTCTGCATCCGTCTCGTCATCTTGTGTGGAAGAGAAAGCAGCCAGATCGCAAACAGATGGAAGTGCAATAAATCTGGACAGCAGAAATGAGACCATTGGCAAGGATACTTCTCAAAAACGCGGTAGAAGCTGTATGAGAGGGGCGAGAGGCCTGCGTAGACAATGGCAAGCGGGTGCAAGTACGCCCGGATAGAACTTGATTATCTCATTCAGCTTACCACAGTAAGGTCTAAAACGATCACACACAAGACCTACCACGTCTGAGGTAATCATTGAAGAACGAATTTAAAATTGTAAAGCTATTTCACTGCTTCACAAACAGACGTTGCATGTCATGCCCCGTGGTTGGCCAGTCTCCCAGACCAGAGCCTAAGTGGTAGCTCACCAGCTTTAACCGCCCCAATTCAATTTAATTCAATTTTATTAACATTACATTATGTTTTTATATTTTTTCAATTAATCGATCGTCAAAATAAAAGAGAGACAACTTGAATTTAAAAAATCGTTCATCCTTATGTACTATGTTAGACTCGTATTATGGCTTTTTACCAATATGCAAAAACTTGTATTTACTTTCATTGTTTGTTTTGCTTGTTATCATCTCTATTCTATTTAAACTCGATTCTAGTGCATGATTTCTTATATTTAAAATTAAGAATCTACTAATGTAATCTAATGTAGCAAAGAAAAGATAATCTCAACTTTGAACGTTATATTAGATTGCATTGTCTCATGCAAAACTAGCGGCAAAGTGTTGATTGACCAGGCTAAATTAACTTTCTTTCGACAGTTTTCTTTTATTTTCTAAAAACGACTTAAAACTACTAAAAACAAAACGACTCTAAACCACTTCGAGTGTATGTTTAGAATACTTTGGAAACATGTTGTCCCATAACTAATAATAACTAAAAATGAAATGACTCTAAACCACTCTTAGTGCATGTTTAGAATAGTTTGGAAATATGTTGCCCTAATCTTCTACAATTAAGATATTTTAGCCTGTAGAAGATACCTCGTCTGTCTGACAAGAATGTCGTATTCGAATGTCGTACATTAAAATGATGATTGAGGGTTTTGTTATGTATGTCGCATCCCGATATTAAGTGGCGGATCTAGGCTAGTTTGTCTGAACTATTGTCTGAAGGTCTAAGGCCACTTCTATTTATCGATCACTTTCAATGCATGGCTTATCAATCATACTCCAGGTCGTGCCTCCAACTGCATGATAGAAGAACCAGATAATACGAGATAGGGAGAAGAGAGGCAGGGCTAGGCAGGGCAAAACCTTCATAACATACTTTTCCGTATTAAAGGCTACCTTTCGTACATCAAACACTGCCGGGGCAGTGCCGGGTCGGGCCTGAAAATGTACGACAATGGCGGGCCGGGCCCGGCAGTGTACGCGCGGCTCAAATACATACGTTGTTGCGGTAGTAGCGGTACGTATGCTGGGACGTGCTAGGCACACAATGGCACACAGGAATTTAACCTGAAAAACGTTGTTGCACATGGCGAGAACTTCCGCTGAGAAGCACCATTGCCCAACTGAGTACATGTTCTTTGAAGATGTTTACCCGTACTGGCATCCTACCTCTTGCGTTTGGAATTAGTTGAACATTTCCATCGCAGGAACTTTCTGAGAGTTTTTAATATAGCCTTGACTTTCCTCACACTGTTGTCTCTTTTCAGTTTTTCAGTCTGCTGACTTCGCATTGTTCGCAAGACTTATTAGACCTGAAGCTCTGGGTTTGTTGGACGACACGCAAGAACAGACCTGTCCAGAGCTACAATGATCCGAAACCTGATGGAGAGTGACAGGGGGCGCTTCGCCCCTACAAAATGCACAACCAACTCTGTCACTGCAACACCCAACACAGTGGAACCCAGAAAGGTGAGTTCAAAGGAACATAAACACTGTTTCTGACTGAAGATCTGCCTCCGTCAAGAGATGCTTTTGCAAGCACTCGAGAAAGCAGTTGCGTGTATGAGCCAGTGCTTTTACAGCCTCGTGCATGTTCTTCAGTTTGCACGAACGTCTCTCTCTTTTTACCCAAATATCTAGACAAACATTCCCTCTTCTTCTGTGTATTCAGAACCCGGAAAGTCTTAGACCACAATACTTCTTGGTTGGCAGTCAAGCAACAGCGCCCAAGCAGTCGCATCCATCCTGAATCAATCTCCTCCACTGAATTTGTTTGTGCAGGTCCCCGTTCTTACCGCCACACATCAGGATCCCATGTACCGCATGCGAGTATGTGCGCAAATCAGAGACCAGTGGCTGGCCCCTCCCCAAAACACCGCCGGATGAGAGAGCCCGCCAACACTGCGTGTGTTCCACTACCCTATATTCGCCTTACATGTAGAGGCTTGGAGTACCAGACTCTCCAGCTGACCAACGCCCCGTCTCCTTACATGGTCCTCCCACACTTCTCCTGCAGCCAGAGAGACAATCGGCATGCAACCCCAGCAGCAGCGGCAACAAAGGAAAAAAACACAGGCGTAGACCCCAAGCTCCCGACTCCCCAGCGAACCGAGCCTCGTGACGCTTCACGGAACGTTGCGACTCTCTCCAATGACCTCCAGCGTTTGAGAGAGAAAGATCTCCAAATCCAACGGGACCTCAACGCCCGCACCCGCAACTTCGCCTCGTTGAGAGAGGGGGAAGGGAAAGAACCGCAGACGCCTGCCGATCCTCAACAGTCTGCCTCCCCCCTTCCGGCAATCAGAGAGACCATCATCTCTCCCCTCCCTTCCACAGTAGCAGGCGAGACTTTCATTGACACACCGACGAAAAAGAAGAAGCCTGCTCCGGAAGAAAAGGGGAAGCAGCAGAAGAAAGAGAAGCAGAAGGAGCAAGATGTGGGGGGCAAGAAGCGTCCCCCCAACAAGAAGCCTTCCTCGGCAGAGAAGGAGGAGAAGAAAGATCGAAAGGAGAAGAAGAAAAAGGAGACGGGGGGCAAGAGAATTACCAAACCCGCTTCCCCAGATGCGCTGTCCAAGGGCCGTGACGGTCCCGCATCCCCGAATCTTTCCGTGTCTGCAAACCCCACTGTTGCAGCCCGTGGAAGACAGACTCTCCATTTTCCCCCTCCAATCGCAGCACGAGACGATAGAAGTATGAAATTCAACGTGGACTCTCCGGAAGACCCTGCACATGCAGAAAGCGCCCCGACGTCCCCCCCCCTTTCCGTGACTGTCTCCAAATCAGAGACTCCCAAGCACATTGCAGACGCTCCACATGCCCCTCTCTCCCCCAAAGCACACTGCCAGACAGATGAGGTCCCTGAGAAGCAGGCGATGCCGGGGGGGGAGGAGTGCAAGCAGAAGCCAAAGAAGAAGACACCCACCGCAGGAAACGAAAAGAAGAAAAGCCAAGAGGGAGAGAACAACATGAAGAAAGACAAGAAAACTGCAGGCTGCTACAAGGGTTCCTCAAATCAAGAGGTGAAGTCTGGGGCTTCCGACTCTTCCCCCCAGCCTCCAATCTCTCCTTCTGCACCCAGAGAGACCCCAATCGGCTCGTCCTCTGCAGTCCCAGCAACAGCAGCAAAAGAAGAGAACGCTGGCTTGTCAATGACCACACGTGATGAGGATCAGTCGGCCTCTCCCTCTCTCGGGGGCACCGCACCTGAGGAAGAAATCCATCCGACGTCCCCCTCTGTGACTCACTCACACGTCCTGCAACACATTGCGGACGCGATACAGCTCCCTCTTCCCTCCAGGCCGCAGACAAGTGGCGTCTCTTTCAAGCAGGCCGCGCTGTGGGAGAAGGGGTGGAGGTACGAGGCACTCCAGGCGCTCGCTCTGAAAGCGCGCGAGGGCGCATTTTCGCATCCTTCTCTGAAGCCCGTCTTCAATCAGTACCTCGAGACGGTCAACGTTGCCCACATGCAGACACCCACTGATCTCCCTCCTGCAGCCCCAGGGGAAGTGTGTGGAGGAGGGAACTGGAGAAAAGAATCCGATGGGAAGTTTGTGGAGAAGGTCAAAGAGACACCCAAGCATGCAGACGTGACGGGGGCAGACGCTCGGTCTGCCTCTAAGCAGGAGATCATCGGTGTGCCCGTGGATGTTCAGAGGGAATACGGGAGAAGAGTTGAGAGGGCGTTGCAGGGGGGGTCAAGAAAGTATCAGTGAGGGAGCCTCAGGGGGGCATCGGTCTACCAGGGGGGGGGGCAAATCAAAGCAGAGAGGAGAGGGTTGACTGAGGGTGGATGAATGAGTGATGGTGGATGAAGGGACTCAAAGCCAGGAAGGCAGATCGTGAAAAAAGGCAGGTTGATCAGGAAGGGCTGCAAGTTCAGTGCGTGCATTTCATTGTGGATCGATCAACGTTCTACATCATTCATTGTAGCTTCTCAAAAAAAGGGGGGGGGGATGGGAAGAAGAGAGAAAGAAAAGGGGGGGGAGAGATCTGCTTGCCTAGATCCGACATGGGGATCAGCACTTATTCAGCAGTAGACGGGTAGGGTCGGGTGATAGTGGGACAATAACTAAGGAATGAACGAATCAAGGGGGGGGAGAGGAAGGGAGGATCGATGTGCGTTGAATGTCTTTCTGTTATACCGTCCGACAGAGAGATGAATGATCAAATGAGGCTTTATTTAGTCTCTTCTTCCTTCCTTCCTTTCCTTCTTTCTTCTTTCCTTCCCTTTTTCCTTCTCCTTCCTTCTTTTATGACTAGCTGTCTCTCTTTCCGCTTTAGCTTCTTGCTCATCTTCTTGGGACAAAGAACGGCGGATGCCAGCCGATCTTTTTTGCACGCGGGGGGGGTTTCTTCCAAATACTAATTGATCGACGTGTGGCCCAGGAGATCCTGCATGAATGTTTTTTTCTCGGCCGTGGAAGTGTGCATCCTGCCTGCCTGCCTGCCTGCCTTCCTGCCTGCCTGTCTGTCTTTCTGTGGAAGTCCAAGAAGGACACGGGAGGTCATGCCTGGAGAGTCCATCGAGGCGTGGGCAAGGAGGGCAAGAAAGTGATTCGAACAAACTTTAAGCAAGCTATCGGTCTAGTAGTTGGCAAAAAGGAAAGCAGAATTAAAGAATTCAGAATGGAAGGATGAGTGATGAGGGAGGGGGGGGGCATGCAGAGGAGGGAGGGACATTGTGAAAGAGTGCGTGCGACTGGAAGGAAAGCTGTGCAGTGCCTGCATGTAGAATAGGGGGGCTGGTTGAGGGAGAAGGGAGGGTGACATGCAGAAAAAGGAGAAGGAACAAGCAAGAGGGGCAATGCCATGCATGCAGAGGAGATTTATGCCCTCCCTCATAATTAATTTCATTCGCATGCATCCATTGAAAGGATCGAGCTCGGTGATTTTTTTTCTCTTCTTCTTTTAGGCCCGTTCATTTTGCCTGCATGGCTGCGTGCGTATGGGCAAGTAAGCTCGAGGGCGCACTTCCTTTCCGTTGCGACCGAGGGGGGTGACTGTCACAGAGAGTAAGGGTAAGTAAGGGGAAAGTTTGTTCTTTTTTTTGTAAGCTTCTTGTGTGTTTGGATGTGATCCCATGCATGCGCCTGGTGCATGAGAGATCGAAAAAGGTTCATTGTCCATGCAGAATTCGGTGATCTGACGTCTGACCGTCTCCTTCCCAAACCGTCCTCGATCATGCTGGTTTTAATTTCTCCCTTCAATTGTTTGCTGCGGCCGTCCCGCCGGATACCATGGACTTGTTTTTGTTTTGCTGGAGTGTGTTCTTCTTTCTCCGTTGTTAAACCTTGCTGTTGTCCCGCCTGATCTCTTCGGGCACTTGGTTCGACTCGTTAGCTTGTCGTCTTTTTTTTCTTGTCTTTCTTTCTGGGTGGCGAAAGAAAGCGTGGTCAAAGAAAGCGCGTGGGGGGGCCCTCGAAATGCGAGTGATGTACTATCCCCCCCCCTCTCTCCTCATGCAAACGAATTGATTGATTGAGAAGGAAGAATTTCAAAATTAATCAACTGAAGAAATGCAATGAAGAATTATGCACAGGAGGAGAGAGTCAGAGAAGCGTGCATTGTCGAAGTAGGAGGGAAAGGTCAAAGACAGGTTGTAGGATTGTTTTTGTTTTTTTGTGGCTTCGTATTCTGTCTGTCTGTGTTCCCTCAGTTGCTTCGCGTAGTACCTCAGCATGGTGCATCTCTTCTTTTTGGCACAATATCTTTTTTTTGTTCTCTCTTTTCTTTTTGCATGATTCAATGCACAGTGTACGTCCATATCTACATGCCTGTTTTGTTTTAATTCTCGCGTCCTCCGGTCTTTGCTGCGTCAAGTGAGCAAGCTCCATTTGGCACGCAAACTTCGTCCGTCGCAAAAAGGGAGGAAGAGGGAGAAGAAAGAGCAGCGAGGCCGGGGGAGACAAGAAGAATTCAAAGAGGGACAAGAAAGAGAAAAACCAATCGAACTTCGTGATCACCATCGGCATGATCCAGTAGGCGTGCATCGACCGCATAAACGCGCCGGGATCAAACACTGACCTCAGGCTGTTCTAGCATGCACTTGCAGAGTGTTTTGTCTTATCGCCGTAAGGAATGAATGGGCGGCGCAGGATGTGAATTCCTTTGAGGCAGCACTGCAGTCGAGCGTGAATTCAATTGAGATCCCGAGAGAAGAAGACAAGACATTAGGTACATCAGGTGTTCACATTCTTCCGTGTTCTTTTTTTTTGTTTCTCTTCCCTTTCTCATTTGATTTGTGTGTGTTTGTATATGTGGACCCACCCCAGTGGTGATGCACACACAGGTTGATCTTTATGTCAAAAGCAGAAGCGGCATGTGCGAGATCGGCCAGGAAGTGAAGTGATTTACTTTTTGAATGGAATGACAGAACTAGAGAAAGAGGGATAGATCGACCGGAATCTGGGCTGGGAAGATTCGTTTTGTACAGTTTTTAGCTGGGGTGGGTATACATCTTTACATACATCTAAGTAACATCTTCCTTTTGGCCTAGCTTTTGGCTCTTGGATACTCTTGGAGAACTTTAACTGGGTTGAACACTGGATTTCTTAATTCTATTTAAGGTCAATCATATACCGTCAATGTCACTGGAATGTTTTCGTTTCTGCATAGAAGCTAGTATGGAAGTGTAACAAGTTTTGCTAAGTACTTTCTCTGAGTCTATCTCAGTCAGTTGAATTCTTTTTCTAAGGTTTTTGTACGTGTATGTATGTGAGTGCAAGAATTCTTTATGTAAAGATTAATGTTTTATCTAGTTGCATCTAATCACATCTATCTGATGAATTCTCTGCGAATAACCTGGAAAGTGAAGTTATTTTTTTCCCCATATGACGTAACGTCTTGAGAAGTTTTGCTAACTGCCTCCTCTAGCCCCCTGAGCTGAATTCTGTTTCCGAGGTACACGTTTCTGCAGGCGTGTATCAGTCTAGTATCAGACATTGGACCTGGCATCCGGGGGGCCAATTTTTGCTATGCAAGTGCCCTCTCGAGCAGCTTCGCTTTCCGCGGGCCACTTTACGCGGATCAATAGCTTTCAGCTTTCCGGGGCCATGGCACTTCACCCGTCTCGACCTTGAATCGAAGCCAGATAGATGGACAGATGAAGCTGTTTGACAAGACCACTGGCTGTCAAGTACACTTGGATACAGTCCGTCTACATGCCGCCGGTGCACTCATTGTCTTCGGCCCCGCAGGATCTTCACTTCTCGATTTGGTTGTGGGGCAGCGTCCGTCTTCTGACATCGGAGACTGGTCGTGTCTGGAGTGCAGCAGGACAGCATGCATGCATAACTGCACTTGGACCTTTGTACTGTTCTAAGGGCCTCGTGGGCGTGTGGTTCTGACGCACATCGCCTGGGTGCGTCGCAGAGTGCATGTTCTGAGAAGATAGATGTGAGTGAGTCTTTCAACTGCTTGGCTGATCATCTGAGACAAACGAGAGGTCGACCTAATTCTATCTCAAAGGAGAGACTGCGCGGGGTGGCAGGGACACAACGAGCAGTTCACGGACGGGAGGAAGGATGAAGGCTTCTGCGTTTCAATCTGCAGTCCAAAGCTCTGCAGGCTCTGGCGGCATCTCTGGGCCCTCTGCTGCTTTCGGGAAGATCCTCTCCAGGCCTCGCATCGAGATGTGCGTGCGTCAGTGAGTTGTACGGAAAGACCGTGAGGGCGTTCGCGTGAGAGGCATGCACGCAAATTCTTTCTCATGTGCATTGCCGTTGTGGGAGGAATGATTATTCTGGCCGCAGAGGCTCTTACCAACAGGTTCAGACACACTGGCTCAACCAGTAGAATGCGGTAGTCGATCGATCAGTCAGAATGATGAATGGGGGCAAATATTTGGACATGCAGACAGAAAGACAGAAGGCAGGGATCACGTCAGCCGTCTCGTCTCTTTTGTATCAGTCACAGCATTTTTCTTTCTCGATTCTTCTCCCTGGGTTTCTAGGGTCTCTGTCGGTGTGTTTGCCTTTGCTTGTTGTCTCCAAAGATAAAAGAAGACAATAAGATTCAAATACAGTCTGTCTGTCCCGGCAAATGGGTGCGAGTCCCTGGGAGAGTATACGGAATTCTCGTAGGAGTGTGCGTGCGTCATTTTACGTGCAGGTACTTCAAGACTGCCACGGAGCTTTTGACGTTGGCGACCTTCCTCTCTCAGAAAGGGTGTTTTGCCTTCAACCTGACGAATAAGGGGAAGAACGAGGCGGCCGGACTGCTCAGTTCAACGTCCTTGCTGATGGACAGAGACAAACTAGGGCTGGACCCGTTGCCGGACTCTGCCTGCCCCCCTGTGCATGTGGCGTGTCACTATTCAATGAAGTTCCAACAGGGTCGAGACGAACGGGAGACCTTGGAGAAGTTTCAGCGTTTTTGTGTGGAGTATTGCAGAAGGGGAGGGAAAGATATCCTCCTCATTTCCGGGAATCCAAAGCCAAAGTTCTTCGATGCTGTCTCTCTTCTGAGAACGCTGCAGGATTTGGCCGTCTCCGCCACGTCTGGGATGACGTTGTTGCCTGGCCGTGGAGACGTGCAGATGGATGGGAGCGGGGAGAGGGAAATGATTGGAGAGTTCATGGGAATTCTGAAAAGAGGAGATGTGCGCTTCGGTGGTCAGTCACCCACACGCAAGAGTTTGCTATGGGTCTGCATCAAGAGAGTGCATGGCTCATTACGCCTGCATGGTCACTCTGTGCCACTTTCGTCCATCTCTCGTGGACACTTACCTCCCTCCAGACAGACCAGACAACGACAGGAGTTTCGCTCTTCTCGTCGCCTTTCATGTCTCTCACTTTCGTTGTCTCCCTCAAAGTCATGCAGACGTCAGGACCCCAAAAGTTCCCCGCAAAGAAGAAAAAAAAAACTTTCCTGTTCCATCGGTGCTTTTTGATTTGTCGGTGCTTTTTTGCTTCTGAGTTCATCTGTCGAACTGCCAGCTTGCCTGCTATTTGTTCAATCTCGTCTTTCCCCCTTGCTCTCCTGACAAGTGTCGATGACCCCTTTCCATCCTCTTCATTGAAGACTGCATGACCGACATATGTGCTGCGGTCTTTCCCGTCTGACGACTTCCTTGGTGCAGTTGCCTTTAACCCGTTCTTTCCTGAAGAGATGGAGAGGCGTGCAGAGCGCGAGAGGCTGAGACAGAAGATTGCGACTGGTTTGGTATCCCACGTGTGGGTCCAACTAGGCAGTGACGTGTGTCTTCTCAGAGAGGGGTTGTCGTTTCTTCGAGATGTCATCGGGGGGGAGGGGGAAACGTCGTCGTCCCAGAAGAGGAAGAGGAAAGCTGCAGAGACCGCAGACGTGAAAAGCGAAGAACAGCCAACGGTCCGAGTCATCGGGTCCCTGTTCGTTCCCTCTAAGCAGCTCCTGGCTCGAATGAAGTTCCGGCCCTGGAAAGGTGAGTCAGAAGGAGGAGAGGTGTGGGGGAAGTTGGCGGACACACACAATATTTGCCTTCGCGATTCAAGAATGGATACTGTCCTCCAGATGGCTGCTTCACATGGTATCATCAGAGTATGCGTGCGTAAATGGACCACACTGTGGGAGGAGAGGAGAGAGCCATACTGCAGGAAAACGCGTTTGTTGTTCAGAAAGGTAGGTGCACTCTTGACGGTTTGGCTCTATCAGACTGATTGTGGGGAAAAGGTCACTCCTTGTGGTGGAGTGTTGGTATACTCCGGCACTCTCTGCGGTGAGCCCAGCAGTCGCTAGTCCACAACTGAGTGAGTGAATGGGGGGAGGGATTCTGTCATCTCTCTGCCTGCAGGTGTTTTCTTGAGTGATGAGTATCTGTCATCAGTCGAAGGTCAATCGTGGCATTGTGTCGAATGAAGGGCCAGTCTGCTCAGAAAGGGATTTCCCAATTGTTTATAAATGAGGACTCTGGTCTGAGTGGAAAAAGAAAAACGAGCCCAGGAAACGAGAGAAGAGAAGAGAACAGACGAGAAAAGAGCAGAAAAGAAACGATCAGGGAGGATGAGTACTCCTTCTGCCGAAGTGCTCATGGTTGGTTTCCGCTCTCACTAGTGGCGTGTCGGTTGTTGTCGTTGTCTGCTCCCAGAGACCGGTTCGTCTTTTGAGTTCTCAGATGCTTTTTGGACTGCGTGTCCACCAGCGCTGTCTATGAGCCGTAGTGGTGGTGGAGAATGGCATCTGAAGTCAGTCGTGTCTGTCAGTTCACGTGGAGAAGAGAAGGAGCAGACGAGAACGCTTTATCCGTGCAAGATTTGATTGTCATTTCTTTCTTTCGTTCTTTCTTTCTTTCTTTCTTTCCTTCTTTCTGTGCAGCGGCCGAGGCCGTAACTCTGGAAGTCCTGAAGGCCTTTGACGAGTTTGGGGTGGAGGTGTTGGTGGAGTCCGCAGTGAGGGGAGAGAAGGACCTGGAGGCACTTGTCCGTCTCCTCGAGAAGGCGGTGAGTGACTGCATTTATTTTCATACAATAAATAAATACATGAATAAATAAATGAATGAATAAATGGAGGCCCTTTTCCGTCTCCTCGAGAAGGCGGTGAGTGACTGCATTTATTTTCATACAATAAATAAATACATGAATAAATAAATGAATGAATAAATGGAGGCCCTTTTCCGTCTCCTCGAGAAGGCGGTGAGTGACTGCATTTATTTTCATACAATAAATAAATACATGAATAAATAAATGAATGAATAAATGGAGGCCCTTTTCCGTCTCCTCGAGAAGGCGGTGAGTGACTGCA
>JAHBMJ010005756.1:15807-48699 GCA_018398765.1 Chromera velia | reverse complement strand
GAGTATGCGCACGCATCTTTCTCTCCAATATCTTTCCACCTCTCAGAATCGACTGTGGCCCCACTTCAATCTCTGACTGACTGACGAGTCAGGCGGCACTCTATCCGTATCCGTTGGATCGCTGTCACGTCCCCCTGCGCAAGTGGTTATGATTGCTGTCTGGTCCCTGCTTGCGTCTCTTCTTGCATATCCTTGAAGAGCTGGGGGAACAAATCCAGGAATGAAGCCTTCAAGTCGGAGAGAGGGTCGGACCCCAGCACCCAGCGGAGGTTATCGCTGCTAAGTTGGAGTAGACGGTCAATTTGGTTGATTGGGAAGTCTCGTAACACACCCTCGGCACGCAAAAAAAGGTGTCACTTGTCTCCTGGCTGCAGTCGGCAGGCAAGGCCCACGCAGCTCTGATGTTCGTCTTGAATGGGGAAGTCACCTTCCAGGGGCTCGATGGGTGTGCAGTCTCCCCGATTCGGACCAAGATCAGCTCTATGGGTGCCGGAAAGATTTTGATACTTAAAAATAGGAGCTCCGGGAAGGAATTCAGAAGTGAACAGATGATTGTATTCAAAAGTTCTGAGGAAGGGGGGCAGGGTCTTGGGCTTATGTCGTTGGACACCCGTTAGCGAAGCCTTCTTCTTAGGGCCGCTCTTGCGTATCTCCTTAATTTTGCTCTCATGGCCTGCAGCAGCGTAAACAAGAACAGGAATTATTTATCACTCAAATGAGGAGTTTTGATGAAGGTAAATGTGAAACGGCTGGAGAAACCAGCAAGTGGCAAGGCAACTGATGGAGAGAGACAGCAAAGTGCAGCCGCGCGATTTTGTCCGAAGCTCTATCACCACTCATATTCCGGTACTCACTCGCAAGTGCAAAAAACTGGAGTATTTCAGTAAGATGCTCTACAGTAGAAAAACAGAAAACTTCTTTCATATAAACAGAGCCAGGCAGGAAACCAGGCTCGAGAGCAGACTCCGAAAAAGGAGGCAACTCACAAAATCCCTCTGGCAGACAAACATACAGAGTCACCAGCTCAGACACCGGTTTCAGGCTTTTTTTGGAGCACTTCACAATTAAGCTTTCAACATTGCTGAGAGAATGTTTTGGGCAGAGTTGAATGAGGATCGAAAGACTGAGTCTGACTTGTATTAATAGTGGAGCCCGAGGCTAGGGGCGCCACATGCATGGTGCCCTACATGCGCCGCCCTCCGCCCCCCTCCCCCCGGAGGGGGACCCCCCTTTGCCCTATATCCCCCCCCCTGGTGTCGGAGGGCGCATATGCAGGGCGCCATACGGCCTGGCCTTGGGCTCCCTCAGCAATCTTGAAAGCTTATGAAATGCTCTAAAAAACGCCATTACTCCAAAGTACTCCAAAGTTTGTGAAATTTGCAAAATTGAAATCGTCGATAAAAAAAAATGTTATAATGAGTTTTTGAAAAACTTAAAAATGATGTAGATAGATGTGGAGTAACGTAGAGATACATGGATATACGTTGAGAACAAATTGATCTCGTTTATCGATATGCATAATAACTACATAACAGCTACTTCATCAGTGCATCATTTATTTATTATTTCTCCACTGGTTATTTGCCTTAATTTTCATTCAATAAAGCATTTAATTATTTTTTAACTAGTTTTTTAATCACTCTGTGTTACAGTGTTTTTAAATCAAAAAAAACTAGGGAGAAGTTGTAGGCCAAGTTGTGACTCTGTTTATTGAGAGTCTGAATTCAAGTAAGTTGAAAAGAGGCTTGCAGACCTAAACAAGATAAGAGGTGGTACCCGGTATAGCAGTATACTCCAGCACTGCAGGAAAAAGATTTTAAGATAGTACATAGTGGCGTTAGCCGTAACTAATATAACTTTGTTACATATATATGGCCCGAAGGGCTATGTTACGTTTTATATGGTATGTAACATAAGCTGAAATGTATATGTTACGGTTAAGGGCGTAATTTATGCAAAGTTATCCTTAGGTAGGTGGGAAAACACCTAAACAACAAGCGTTAACTATAAAGTTGCATCAACTGATTGTAAACTCATTCATAACTAATTTAGAAATACAGATTTGATGCAACAATCGTTGTTTATATAACGTTTAAGTTTAACAGAGCCAAATGGCTATCTTGAGGGGATCAAACTGTTCCCCGCTTGGATGTGTGACCTTCTGCAGGAACCCTCACTCCCTCTGTTGTGATTTAACGTACGCCGTGTACCTAGCCATATCCGCTTTCTGGGGTGCGTGCACAGCTGCTTCAGCCACTCTCTCCATTCTTTTCACGAACTCTTCTACCTTCTTTCCCACCCACTTCTCTTTCTCCTTTTTATCTCCCACAAATCCTTCTAGGAGTCTGCACCCTGTTACTAGTATGATCATTCCCTTTCCCCCCTCTTTCTTGGGTAAAAACTCGGTAAACACCCTCTTTTTTTCTTTAACTATCTTCCATAAACCGTGCAGGGACTGCAAGAATTGTTTTATCGGGCTTGGGGAAGTAGCCTGTGGCCGGACTCCTCCTCAGCATTGTGTGGTACCATTCCCTGATTATCACGAGCCTGCCGAGGCAGGACGCGTCATCTGCGTACCAGACCTGCCTCCAGGCCTTACGTGGGGGGTTCGGCTACTGGGTTATCTGGGGGTCTGGGAGGGGGGATCCACGGGTCCGTTTCTCAATTATAAGTATGTTTGTTGTCTAAGACTCATCTTTTCAATATTTTCATGCATGCATGCATGCAATTAATTATATCGATAATTAATTCAACAATGCATGTATGCATGTGTATGTATGAATCGCGGTCGTGTTTGTATCCATTGATGCGCATATATACGTGCTGCGATCTAGGCTACGATCGACGCGCGCGCAATGAAGGCCGCACGCGGGGGACTATAGGCCTTGAAATCTTAAAGTTACGTTTTTAATGTAAGATATAGACCCATTTTAAGAAAACGTGAAGTTACGTTTTTTTTGTAACTAATTTTACCGTAACTATTCAGATTGTTCCTCTATTCCTACATTACAGCTAACGCCACTATGTACAAGATAGCAAATGAACCTAGAAACGAACATTGTGTACGAATGTTCTCACAAGAGGGCGGTCTAAGTCTGCCTCTGCATGATGCTGCTCTAGCTATCCCATGCGGAGAAGAGCGACCCCTTTCACCTGAACGCACATGCGCATCCCAGCGGACCAGTCCCTTCTTCTAAGGGCATTGCTCAAAGCTCCTCTTTCCCCCTTGCATGACCTGTCCCGCGTTCCTGCTTCTTCGCTTCCGCTTTCCTTCCGACAGCAAGGAAGGAACGAAGAAAGCAGGTCGGAGACGGCGTACACTGAAAGTCACTCGTTCCCTACCCTCTTCTCGTCACAGCCAGTCAACCATCCGTCTCTCCCTATCCTCCCCTCACTCCGAATTCTGGATTTAAAAACTGTCACAGGCACAATGTGCATTGCACACATGCAAACACCGGATGCAAACCCAAGCGAACCCCCGGTCGTGTTCCCAAAAGCGAATGGATGGACGATTACACACACGAAGGGGGCGAAACGCGTGAAAATGAATGGCAGCACTCAGACGAGTCTAAAGACCCGCACGGAAAAGCGGAGACGAAGAGACAGAGAGAGACTTAAGAAGGGGGCGAAGAAGAAAGATCCATGAACCTCCACGGCCCCACACGCGCACGCTCTCTCTCTCTCTCTCTCTCTCTCTCTCTCTTCTCATGGGACTGTTCACCTCCTCTTCTGACAATCTTTTCTGTCTGTGTGAGTCCACAGGAGAGCGGACCCACGCAAGTGCACAAGATCGAACGAAGAAAAACTTCTTTCTGTGCACGTACCAGAGAGGCAGGACAATTTGTCTAGCGAAGAAAGAAAGAAAGAAAGAAAGAAAGAAAATAAATTACCCCACCAGTCGAGTCGCATGATTCCCTCCCTCCCCTCTCATTGACTGCATGAGAGATTGTCCAATTCGTTCTCTTTCCATCCCGCCCCTTCTCTCTCCCGCTCTCCGGATCTTCGCGTGTACCCTGGCTCCCCCCCCTGTCTTCTTTTCCTCTTTCTTGAGGAGAAAGAAAGAAAGAGAAGGAACAAAAAAATGGAGGGAAGGACTAAACGCAGTTGTGCACCTCTCTCTGACAAGTCTCAACGGTCTCTCCTCCCTCCTCCTCCCCTTTCTTCTTTCTCCTCTTCTGTGTGGGGGGAAAGGCGGATCGGCAACGAGCAGAAGTCTCAAGGGGGGGCGAAAAGAAATGAAGAGACATGCAAGGATCCGAGCGCGTTCCCTCTTTGTTCCCTCATCCCCGGTACTTATGCGTGGACTGGTTTGACTTAATCAATCAGCAATTTACAGGGTAGGGGGAGGGGGGCGGGGAGAGAGAGAGAGAGACCACTCCACCCTCCGACTCTACCGAGGACCAGCAGCGACACACGTTCACTGGAAGAAAGTCGAGAGAAGGGAGGCAGGACCGGAGGGGGAAAAAAAGGTGGGGGGAGCCTGGAAGATAGGAAGGATGGTGAATCAATCACACCTAGACGGACAGACAGGACTTCCTTCTCGTGTATGAGAAAGCAATCTCCTGTGGACGAGAGGGGGAAGACAGACAAGAAGGGTGGATAAAGTGATGACAGCGAGCAAGGGAAAGAGAATCAATTACGTGAGTGAAGACGGTCACCGGACAGAAAACAGACGAGCAGGCTATTGCATCCAACTAGGAAGTCTATGATCTATTTACACCCACCCGATAACGGAAAGGAGAGGAGAAGGAAGGCCAGCCAAAAACATTTCGAGACCTCTCCCTCCCTTTCCCCTGTCCAAATCTGCCCCTGATAGTGAGATCGACGGAAAGAGAGACAAGCGAAACGATTTCTCTCTTCCCTCGCCTCCACCGATCCCAAAGTACCTCCAAACTGCCCTTCCCACCCTCACAAAATGAACACACACACACACCCACACACACACTCAGACACACACACACTCACACACACACACACACACACACACACACAAAGACGCGCACACGGGGTCCAGAAAGGACCACCCCTCACGCCCCCGCCTCCCCCTGATACCCATCTGTTCCCGTCATCCCCCCCCGCCCCTCATGGGACTCTGCCGCCATCATCGGGAGACCCTGCTGATCGGGGGGACCTCCCAGGCCCCCCATCTGCACCTGCTCGACACCGACGCCAGGGGGGGAGACGGCAGCAGGGGGGGCCGGTGCTGGTGCTGCCGCAGCTGCAGCCGCGGCGGCAACTGCGGCAGCTGCATTGACAGTGAGGGGGGCCCCTGAAGGAGCGTACCCTCCTGGGGGTGCATATGCGGGGAGGGGGGCAGGGGCAGGGACAGAGGACGAGTCCGCACCTGCTGCTATGCCGTAATGTGTCCTGGGGGTGGCGCGGGTGCGTCTGATGTCAAGGGTTGGGTTACAGTCCTTGCAGACATTTCTTTTCTTTCCATGCTCACACATTCCACCACCCCCACAGTCTCTGCAATACGTTCTTTTGCGACCGTGTTCGCAGATACCACCCCCCCCACAATCCCTGCACACGGGTTTACGGCGGCCGTGAATGCACAAGCCTGACCCCCCACAATCCTTGCACAGTACCCGCCGCTTTCCATGGGCACAGATGGATCGACCACCACAGTCCTTGCACAGTGTGCGTCTGCGGCCATGAAGGCAAATTCCGTCGCCTCCACATTCCTTGCAATAATACTTTGTCCTCCCGTGCTCGCAAGTGCCAATCCCCTTGCACTCTTTGCAAAACCTCCCCCTTTCCTTTTTGCCGTGAATACACAGATTGTACTTACACTCCTCACACGTCAGGATTTCCTGCTGGTGTCTACACAACGTTCTGCGACGCTGCGAGGGCGGTTGCGGGATTTCCGGGACCACCCCCGTCGCCGCAGCCACTGCTGCTCCTGCCAGCACACTGTCCGACAGCATCGGGTACTGCGATGGAGCAAATGCGCGTTGGGAGACCGCATCTCCTAGCTTCCTCTTGGCTCCCCTCGGCCCTGCGGTGTTTGTTCTCGGGAGCAATTTGCATTCCGCGCAGGCAAACTTGTATTTGCCGTGAATGCACACACCCGACCCCCCACAATCCTTGCATCTGTAGGCAGAGGTCTTGCCGTGAGGGCAACCCCCCCCACACTCTTTGCACTGCTGCTTCCTCTTCCCGTGTTCACATATTCCCAACCCACCACACTCTTTGCAGTAGTATCTAGGCCTGTCGTGCTCGCACAACCATCCCCCCCCACAGATTCGGCAATGGTACTTTTGCCGACCGTGCTCACACAACCCAGAGCCCCCACACTCTCTGCAACGACGTCTCTCTTTTCCACACGGACAAAACTTATTCGTCTTGCAGTCTTTGCAAAACGTCTTGTGCCGACCGTGCGGACAGGCCCACAGAGGGTTCGTCGCGCACAGGCGGCAAAAACGGCCTTTGGCAGCGCGTCCGTGCTCGCACGTGGCAGTCCCCCCCCCACTGCAGTCCTTGCAGTAGAACTTCCTCCTCCCATGATCGCATATCGACGTCCCACCGCACGTCTTACACTGATCCCGTCTCTTTCCGTGCTCACACTCAGCCCGCCGAGTCCCCCTCCCTGACGAGTCCGCAAACCCCAAATCCCCCAAATCTGTATACGCACTCGAACCAACAGGCTGATGGGATCCGACCACCCTCCTACTTGCAACCTCCCCCCGTCGCATTCGCCCCTGATCGTTCATATGCGACGGCGCCGAAGCACGGCCCGCGCTTCCGGGGTGGCCGGTGTATCCATAGGGGTAAGACGAGAGCGCAGAGCCGGGGGTGCCCTGTACTGATTGTCTCTGCTGTTGTTGTCGAGCGGGGGTTCTGGGCTGCTGCTGCTGCTGCTGTTGTTGGGCTGCTGCAGACCTTGCCGCCTCCTCTTGTTGAGCAGAGACGGCAAGAAGAGACATGAGGGCAAGCACGAGAGGCTGCTGCATCCCGAGAGTGTACAGGGCTCTGGTCTCAGCGAAGAGGCGAAGAACGTCAACTCTGCACGCAGGGAGACAAGAAGAGGAAGTTCACAGGGAAATCAACAGACAACCGTATCGCTTCCCAACAGGTAATAACAACGAGTGGCTGCAAAGAAGGTGCAACCTCCAGAGCAAACCCTGGATAACAAAGACAACAACAATGGCATTCAGCACTCTGTCTGAGTGACGGTGAGTGTACAGTGCAACATTCTTTCTTCACAACACTCTCTGCAACAGTTTGTCCCATACAGACACTTCATCTTGTACCTTTCCGAAAGATCTGATTTTTCCCTCTTTTCCACGATTTCCACCTGTTTCTTCTGTGCACACACTGAGCACTCTGTGATCGACCCTCAGGAACAACAAAATTCTATATCTCCGGATTCTCTGATCGACCGATCGGTCTTGGACTCACGTTCTAACGCCCCAGCTGTCCAGCACCCCCTTCCACTTTCGGAACTCATCGTCGACATTGTGCGGGAAGACTGACGAGACTGCCTTGTGAAGGATGTCCGACACCGATGCTATTGACATCCTGAGCACTGGTGCAGCAAGAGTGAAGCAGTGAGAGTCCGGCACTGGCTTCCGGAGAAGCTAGCTAGTACAGAAGAAAAATCAGAGAGTCAAGAACAAGTGGAGGAACGAAGTACTTTGTGAGGAACAATCAACACTGGAAGTAATCTCGTGGATTTGATTCTTTGCACTCGTCAATGTCTGTTATTCATCGCGAAGTTACAGAGAGGGCATCTCAACTGCAATTGTCGATCAGGTCTTTGCATGTCTTTGCCTCAGAGGGCTCCTCTCTTCAAGAAGAAGTGTGTCACAGACGTCTCTCGATCCGTCCATGCAGGGTTGGCCAGGGGCCCAGGGCCCCGGTCAGAACTCCTTTCCGGGGCCATATTATCATCGTCAGTCGATCCAACGCGGTATATATATGCGCAGCAAAATAAAATAGTACGTATGTATATTGTATTGTATATGGTTTGATTTTTTTTTTTTCGCATTTAACGATCAATAAAGTAGAATAAAGTAGAGTTATTAATAAAATGCAAAAAAAGAAAAAAATATGGGCAAACTGACGAGATTGATAATATTCAAGGCTTATATTCATATATACCGCATACACTTGAATTTTGCAATTTCATCACAGGATGCGATTTGGGATTTATTATATCGAGGGTTCGTGATGATTGAAGGTTTTTTCATACATGCCGCGTCCCCATATATAAGAGGCGGATCTAACCTAGTTTGTCGATTTGTTCCATCTTACGACTACCAGCGACGAAAATAGGCGTGACTTCGATCACCCTGATACAGCTGATCAATCGCGGCCTCACAACAGGTTGGACAATCAAAAGAGAGAGAAAAGAGACAAAGGGGATGCAGGGCAGAACCTTCGAAACCCTTCAGTTCTTTCATTGAAAAAAGGCTATCCTTTTAATCAGAAAGACTTTAATTGTGCAGAGGTGCATCCCGCACGTCTTCCATCCCTTCAAAGAACTCCTGCTTTAAACACCCCATGAAAACTCTGTGGAGTCCTACCCTATGGCGCCACCCTTTGAGCCTTCGCATGCGCCGTGACTGAATGAGCCAGCGTGCCACGCCACATTCCGCAGACTCTGAGAGAGAGGAACAGAGAGGAGCATAAGTAGAGATTGTGCAATGATAGAATGAACCTAGCTGATTGGAATCCCAGATAGCTCTAGAGCTAAACCTTCTGTAAACTGTTGCCTAAATAAGTGTTGCTCACGTTCTTTCTCTAGAGTTTCCCTAAGGTTCTTGTCCTCGCTTTACCTTCTGTCTGGACACCATAAGGTGGCCGGACAGGAGGGATAAACCATTGTGGTAAACGCTCAGCTCTCGTTTTCCTTCTGTGATAGAGATCAGATCTTCCTTTTACGCAACAGTTGAAAGCTGATTATAACGATACGGGCACGGTCAGGCAAAGACCGTGAGTAGGGGAATTCAGCGTCCCCTTGCGTCCCAAGCTGCCTGGAGCCCTCTTTTGGATATCCCCTTCGAGTCCGATCCTGGACTTTGCCTTTGTCCTTGGGTGGAGAGCCCAAAGATCGTTGGAGGTCGCCAAAGCCAGTGGTGGAGACGTTGCTTGGTGTTGCTCGGGACTTCGAGGAGCCTGATTTCATTGAGAATGCCATCTACGAGTTAGAAAGTTTTTGCCCTGCCTCTCCCCTCTTTTCGTTGTTCTCCAAGTTCTACTCTACCGCCGCTTGAGAAATAAGCCGCAGTAAAAGTGATTAATGAGCAGTGTTCCTAGATTCAGAACAGATGGGACGAACTGGAACCTTTTGACAGACTAGGTTAGATCCGCCCCTTATACACGGGGACGCGGCATGCATAACAAAAACCTCAATCAATCTACGAGTATATCGTAATTAAAACGGCCAGTAGATTGCTTCTTTTACTTGCTCTTCTGCGAGTGTGTGACTGGTTCTATATTTGATCGAATGGGACTGGCTTGTGTCCGGCTGTGACTCTGCTGTTTGCTGTGTCCGTGTCTGCACATGACTGACTGTCCGACTCTGGCAGTTGGTGTGTGCGCTTATTCATGGTGGTTGGCATCTTTGTGCGATAATCCTTTTGCGTTGAAATGATGCGAAAGGTATGGGCGCTTAACAGGAGGCTAAGTGTGCCATGGCCTTACAACCACTCCATCTATTGTGTACACACACACATGAAGTCGTCAGAACTTCGCTCCAAAAGAGCAGAGCTAAGAAAGTTCTTTCCGCTGCAAAGTGACACGCTGTCGGAAGCCGAGAAGACTTGCACTTTCGATCTTGATGTTGAGCCAGGAGGCATTGGATGTATTTGATGCCCCTGACGGAACGGCAGGCCTGAAGTACGAAAAGTCAAGTGTGTGACTGCTGCTGCATGGCCAGGTTCCCCTGTGATGGGTTAGTAAACCCCGGTTGCACCATTCCTCTTGACTGACAGTAAGAAGGTGGAAGGATTTAAAGCTAGTGATGGCTGCTCATAAAGCAAACGATCGAACATTTTAGTGCCAATCAGAGCAATGCACCTCGAGGAGTGAGGTCATGACAGAGTATTCTGAAGTCACTTGGCTTGGCATGGTAGCTTAGTAAGAATGAGGATGGCCGATACACAAATAAGCTTTCAGGAAGCCATGAGTAGAGCAGTGTGTAGCTGCACCCTTTTCTTTTCTCTACATTCCTTTGCAGCCGTTAACAATTCATTGACGCCGAGTTGGACGCATATATATGGGTATTGTGCTCCTGGACTAGCTGGTGCTAGAGACCTACAACTCCGATCGAGTCTTCCGGTCAACGACATACACAAGCGTTGGAGAGGTGCTTTTATTGGTGCCACCAGTATCTGCATTGGGCGCCTATCTCTGGATAACCTTGGACTTGCAAGCACGCCTCACACATCATGGCGTTTTGAGATCGTTCTGAGTGTACATACAGAGGTGATTTGCGTGGCCCTCCGGAGATTTTGGACACGGATGCCATTGAGATGAAGTTCTTGAAGCTCTAACGATATCTATGGCGACTTGGATGAGATCAACTTCGGGCATTGAAGCGTATACTCGACCCGTAACGGTTCTTTCATTTATCGCGAGGACGCGATTTTCTTGTTTGTGGCCGGGGGGGATCTGTGGAGTCCTACCCTATGGTGCCGCCCTTTGAGCCTTCGCATGCGCCGTGACTGAGTAAGCCAGCGTGCCACGCCACATTCCGCTGCCGCGCTTTGCTTCGTACGTATCGCGCACGTCGATCAAAGTCGTTGAAATTGAGTTTGACCTTCGTATTCAAGCATGTAACATGTCACTCGAGCAACGGATAGCATCGTTTGAGTCTGATGTCTATTTGGCATAGATCGGGAGTCTAAGACTCTGAGAGAGAGGAACAGAGAGGAGCATAAGTAGAGATTGTGCAATGATAGAATGAACCTAGCTAATTGGAATCCCAGATAACTCTAGAGCTAAACCTTCTGTAAACTGTTGCCTGAATAAGTGTTGCTCACGTTCTTTCTCTAGAGTTTCCCTAAGGTTCTTGTCCTCGCTTTACTTTCTGTCTGGACACCATAAGGTGGCTGGACAGGAGGGACAAACCAACTCTTTCTTTAAACTCAGTTCCTAAAACTTTTCTGATTCATTTGCTTGCGCTTTTACCCATCCCTCTTCTGTCTTCTCGCATTGCCACAGAAATTCTTTTAGTTTGCGCCGTCCCGGTCAAAAGACCCGGAAAACGCGGCCACTTCCCTCCTAAGCAGACCCGTTCGTAGATGCATAACACGTCTCAACATACCGGCCGTCAGTTCGCACGGTATTGGGTATCGTGCTTAGGTCAGTTTCTTCCTAATCTACCCTAATCTATCCACTTTTAGTTTCTGACTCTGTCTGCCTCTCTATCGCATTTTTTTTTATTTTTTAAAAAAAAAAAAGTTTTCAGATGCATGCTGGGGGCCCCCAGCATACATTTCAAAACTTATTTTTTTTCGTCCGAAATTAATCCGAATCAAGTACGTGCGCTGTGCAAATTTCAGCCGAACGCGGTATATGCATGTCAAGTTGCACAACGGTTTTTTTTATCTATTGAATGTTGCTCATCCATGCTGCCCCTCTCAGCGTTTTGGCGATAGCCATTGAGACTGCAAGAACATCCCTTTCGACACCAAGATGATTGATTGTGCGCGGACATGACTCGCTTGCGGATTTGATGAGATTCCGACAACCACCTTCGATTTTTCACTGTGTCGAAGTGTCGTCAGAATGAGCAAACTCGTCGCGCGAACTCTTCCGGTAGAATCCTTCTGTTAAAACATGAATGCTGAAGACTGACTCTCCTCGTCCATCTGCTTTCTCTATCTGCTTCTTTCTCCACCATGTTTGGTATTCTAAGTTCTCTTTTTGGTCCGCGAGTGGACAAACTGATGGGCCGTTGGACCCGCCGCTGCTCAGGCTATGCTCGGGCTTCTGTGTTCGCTTCAATAGACATGTTCAACGGCTCTGACAACGGCTTGATCCCACGAGAAGGGAGCCTGAATTGTCTTCAAGAGCCTGTGGGGGGAAACATGGAGACCAGCTCACCGGCCGAGGTATGCCGAGGTCCGCGAGGGGCAAGGGGCGACTGACTCGAAGGGACAGAAACAGATGAGTGCGTAGATGGAAGAGTGGAGGAGAGTGGCACAATCTATTAGTATCTCTCTGGGCTTCCAAGGGGTTCCCAATTAAGTTCTTCGCGGGTGTCCTGACTCTCGTACAGAACAACTCTTTGTGCTCACTTCGAATGCATTCATGCGCACCTTCCGAAAGCAACCAAAACGACTCCATCAATCGGCAGAACGATGTCGATTGGCAGGGGATAGTGGCGGATCGCATACTGGAGAATCCGAAGAGGGGGGCGGGGTGTGCTGACGCATACTGGAGAATCCGAAGAGGGGGGCGGGGGTGTGCTGACGCATACTGGAGAATCCGAAGAGGGGGGCGGGGGTGTGCTTTCGCAGACTGGAGAATCGGAATTTGGAGACTGTGTGGGCGCCATGGGCTGCCACTGCACCTGCCAGAGCATACTGCAGACGTCTGCGCTTGCGTCTGTGCTTGTTTCCATATCTCTAGAACCGTAGGGTCGAAGTGCCCGAACCCACCGACCTCTTGCACGCTCTCTTTCGGCTGCCGCAATGACTACAGACAAGGGACCAGTCTCGCAAAAGCTGATCATGTCTCTCAATGGACTTTCAAAAGTCAGCCTTGACTCTTTCAACAGGGAGGGGGAAAAGATGAAAAGGGAGACGCACGGAGACTTGCGCTGCAGAGGCGCCTTGCAGCCAAGATCCTGTGTCTGCGATCGGAATCAGCAGATCAAATTCGATGGTGTCGTCCACATCGTCTCTCACTGAGATAGGCTCCCGCAGGCTCCCCCCATCCTCTTTCCGAAAGACCATATGGACGAAGTGTGCTTCCTTCAAGCATGCACCCGTCATCCATCTGGAATTAATTCGACTGAGTTCTCATTCAGACGCATCGATGCTGAGAAAGTGTGTGGAGCGGTTGGGCTGACTTCTTCAACCAGAACTCACCGTTTCCACGTTCTCAAAATCATCTGGGCCATATCGGATGTGTTCAGTCCATCGAACGGTGAGTTGACATGGAAGAACATCTTCCTCTTCCGACTCTTCTTCTTCCTCATCCTCCTCGTCCTCCTCCTGATCATCTCCCTCTTCTTCTTCATCACTCTCTTCCCCCTCTCCCTCCTCGTCGCTTTCATCCTCTTCCTCTCCGTCATCCTCAGCAATCCCGTCGCCTTCTTTGTCAGACTCTGCGTCGCCTTGAAGTTCATCATCTGAATCTGGTAAAAGGGTCGCGGCTGTTTTTCGCTTTGGTGACACAAACTGCCGCTCGGTGTGAAGAGGGCGACAGAGAATCGGGGAAAGAATGTGAATGCCTTCGTCTCTGCCTCCCCCCTCTCTGTCATTCTCTCTCACTGCCTCTGTCGCTTTCGGGAAAGGGCCGGAGTCAAAATGCACACAGCTGTCAGAGTCACGAGGGCGCTTCAGAGACAAGGCGGGAGGAAAGGAAGAAGCAAACTCCGCAAACCGACCGACCGTGTCTGAACTCCCCTTGCATTGCAGCGCATTCTGATGGGTTCGGTCTTTCTTTTCTGTGTACAGGTCGGTGGGAGGGTCTCTTTGTACGAATAGATTCGGCCCCAGTGGGAAGGGAGGGTCACCTTCTGTGTGTGCAACATCGGTAGACGGTTGTTTCGGGAGAGCTGTGGCTTTGACATTGGGAGGATTGTCTGACAGCGAAAGTGACACATCTGTTGGTGACACGCCTGAGTGAAGACAGAAGGGAAAAGTGCTGAAGGAATCAGACGAGTCAAATGCCCCGGCCTGAGGTCTTCTGGCTTCTCCCTGCTGCTGTTGACCCACACTCACACTGACGGTACTGCTCTCAATCTCTGATGGATGGCTTTGCTACTGTCGCCCCACTTCCTCCGACTCCTCGGGCAGTGCCTGACGATCTGTGAAGAAGTTGGTGATCAAACGGCAATCCATCCACTCTGCCTTCTCCCACCAACCACAGATTTCAAAGCACTGACCCTCACATACTCTCATCTCTCGCAAACCGTTGCCGGGGCCTGGCTCCCATCCACTGATGATCGGAGTATCCATTCAAGCAATCACAAAACGAAACTGCAAATCCGTCGCCCCGTGCAAATCAAGATCCACACGCGCCGACGCCCAGAAAGGGTGACCGCCTGTGTGTGATGATATGTCAGGCTCCAGTACCACACCTCCGACTGCCTCCCACATTCCAAGCTCGGGACGGTTACCGATCACCATCACGCACTCGTCGGCATTCGCCTCTTCGCATTCCAACTTGAAGAAGAGACACTCAGTCATTCTCTCTACGCGCGCTTTGTCAACTGCAGACAGCGAAATAAGGACACACAGCAATCGACACCAGCACATCAGCTGACTGCAGGAAAGGCTGAAAAATGATCGAATGAACAAAGTCGAGCTGGGAAACAAGGTCATTTGAGCATTGGGAAACGCACCTGGAGTGTTTCGGTGTTGTAGACGGATTCAAAAAATGAGGCTGTGGGCGTAAAAATGTCAAGAAGTCCGAAAAAGGTGCTGAAATTGGTGTTTAATGATAAGAGCAATCGACAGACGGGCTTCCTGCGAAGGAGCTCGCTTGTCTCCCGTCTTGATCAGGCTGTCAGATCAGATAACGCATGCCAGGGGCGAGTGGGGTGCTTTTTGCCCCCCCCTCTGCATAGGAGACCGGCGCTTTTCCGCAAAAAACTCGTTTTCATAATTGGTAAGGAGTTAGAAGCTGAAACTTTGTGTAAGAAGACGTTGTAACGATAGAAAAAGAACTGTGGAACAGATTTTTTATATCATATCTAGAAACATAGGCTGCCATACAATTACTATTCAAAACCGTTAAAAAATGGCCTCAAAATCAAAAAATTTATATGATAGCCTATATTTCTAGAAATGATATAAAAAATCTGTTCTATAGTTCTTTTTCTATTGTTACAACGTCTTTTTATACAAAGTTTCAGTTTCTAACTCCTTACCAATTATGAAAACAAGTTTTT
The DNA here is from genome assembly GCA_018398765.1 of Chromera velia. NCBI lineage: Eukaryota > Chromeraceae > Chromera > Chromera velia. The sequence goes on along the minus strand of JAHBMJ010005756.1, from coordinate 33,626 downwards.
TGCGGAAATACGCCGTTTTAGGGGGGCAAAAAACATCCCACTCGCCCCCCGCATACGTCCAAATGAGTTTCTTCTGACTGCCTAAAGAGAGACTTCAATTATATAACAAGCTTTACTTTGAGAATGTAGAACACTGATCAAATCCTGTCAGGTGCCGGAATGTTAGTTCTGAAAGGAAAAAGTACTGATCGATTCAAAAAAACTTCGATCAACACTCGTAGACTCTGGTTTGCTCAAAGTCAGTGATCAAGTTGTTAGTCTGAATGAGCACCTGACAGTCTTTCAAACTCAATCGCTCATTGCTGGACATATATATGATATTAATAGTACTGGATATAACTAATATCACTCCATCTGGCAGGATTGACAGTACTGATTCTGACCTGACGTAATCAAACTGCATGCTTCATACAATGAGAGCTATATTTCATTTATATATCCATGATATTTAGCGGCAGCATGCGCAGTCGATGCAACATGATGCATGCACCAAGCTCGCTGACGCACGTATGGAACATGTGCGTGCGTCGATCGATCGATGTCTGTGAATGCATGCGTGCGTCAATTAATCAGCGGCGCCGCGGCCGGCCCGCCCGCGGCCGCGGGCCGGGGCCCGCTGCATATATATATTAATATACGGGATGCACCCAACCAGTTGGGTGAGTGCCTCGGGGGGGTCCGCTAATTAATTGATGCACACCATCGGGGGCTTGGGCATGTCTAAGTTGTGTGCTGCCATGGGGCGGGGGCCGCGCGTATATGCATGTGCAACTCCGTGCGAGTTACTTGAGGGGCACGCATGCGCAAAGTAATTAAGGCATGTGCGATCGCGGCTCCGTGCGAGTTGCTTGAGGGGCACATTTTGGAACTCGGGCACAGAACCGACCCAAAATGAAAAAATGCGTTATGCGAGTGCGTGCGATCTCAGGGCCTCTCGGCTGATCTCATCAGAGCTGAGCTGCCCCCCGAGGCGATGTCATCGATCGATCGATCCGTGTGCATTCAGCATCTGCAATGATGGCCGTTCTTCTGATCGCAACTTCCATATGGTGAGCAATTCACAGCGGACAGTGAAACTCTGTGACGAGGACAAACTCAAGTGCCATTTCAGTCGATCCGTTGATTCCTCAGACTCTTACATAAACCTGTCACGTGCTCCCAGTACATCAAGCCGCTAACCGCTCGACAAACAAGTGTATACAAAGAAAGAAAGAAACAAACCATGGCATCCAACGAGCGCAGCCCCATCACACCCGTCAAGACCTACCATGACCGTGTCCTCATGGGAGGTAGGTGCCCATCGACCTTCCCTCACAGAGCGTCTGGTCTTTTGTCCTCAGAATTCGTGCATTCACTTGACGCGTGCATGAATTTGTAAATGTTGCACGCATACTTTTGTCTCTGCAGAATGGTGGGAGAGCCAGGCAGAGAAGAAGGACCGCACCGACAGGATGTACGAACTCGAAGCACACGGCTGCAAGTCTCCAAAGAGCAAGAAGGACCTCACCGGAAAAGTGTCAGTCAACTCTCTTTTTCTTTCTGCCACTACTCAAAAAAATGACTGACCGATCTTTTGTGTCCATCCGTCCATCCGACCTGTCGCTGGGACAGTCGAGTCACCGCGTGTGCAGAAGCACGGTGCGCCTAGCTTATGCACTTCCTGTTTGCGCAGTACACCCTCTGCCCCCATGACATCCGCGCTTGAGGGAGATGAAAGGTGTCTCACTATACACCTCAAATAGATAGACTCCGACCAAAATGCATGCATGTGTATATATGCACGCAGCATCCCTCCGAAAGACGCGACTTCCACCCACCGTCCCCCAGCACAATGCATGCTTCGTCCTCTCTACCCAAATGTCCACTGGCACACGAGAGACTAACTGTACGGTTTCCACTGGCATGGCCTGCGCTCGAGTCTTCTGCGCTTGTGAAGACATGAAAGCAATTGTTGTACATGAGTCCGACATGTTAATGAAAACTTTCTCCCTGATCGGTGCATGCATGCAGTGACTGCAACCCCGGGAACTGGAGCGTGCCTATGCACCACAGGGATGCAGACGGACCCTGGGTGACCACCACCGCAGAGTCCTTTCGTGACCCCAAGACGTCAGTCAGTGCATGGGCGTTAGTGAGTTAAGAGCCGACATCGATCTTCCGATTTTCATGGAGATCCAGCCAGTGCATGCTTGAATGAGTGGTAACTTGTCAGGCGGAAAGAAAATGGAAGAAGGAATCTGTCTGTTCTTCCGAGTGAGGATGCTTCCCAAGCGGAATGGTATCAATTCCCGTGTACCACACCTTCTCTTCTGATGGATATTGAGATAGATATTCTGGACCCTCATTTGGACCTCTGTCGGTCCATGCGTATTTCTGTTCGGCCGTCCGCAGATTCTCCGTCCGTCTATTTGAATGCATGAATGTGTGTAAGATCTCTGGCAATCAGTATATGACCCTGAACAAGCCAAAGCAGTCAGAACGAAGAATTGCAGCGACCCCATCGTTCTCTCTCCATGTGCCTGCCTGCCTGCCTGCCTGCCTTCCTGCCTTCCTGACTGACTTCCTGCCTATGGTCCTGCAGGATGCCGACTCCCGACAGAGCCCCCGACAGGATCTACACCAAGGGAGGCGTCAGGGTGTTCGAGTGGCGACAGTGCGAGTGAACGGAAAAGAAAAACAAAGGAAAATGTACCAACAACAAAACATTGGGAAAGAAGGAGCTGGTGCATGATCGAAGGAAGGAAGGGACGAATGAAAACAAAACCCACCCGTGACTGTAAGCAAAGTTCAATCGCAGCATGACATGACGACTGGAAGTGGATCCATGAGGGTGGGAATGTGTTCGTTTCCTTCCTTTGTTCGCTCCTTGTTTCTTTGCTGATGATGGCCGGGCGAGTTTTACAATCCAGGAGGCATCGATCGAATGAGTAGCGTACAAGCAGAAGTAGTGGGTCGTGCCTGTTTGAAGGTCCCCTCTCTTCTTGTTAGCACAGCAAGGATGGATGCATGCAAGTTCATGAACGTGGAGACGAAGTATGAATAAACGGCCTATAAAGAAAGAAAGCCTTATCAGATCAACCTTAATTGGGATCGATCAGGCAAAGACTCGCAAAGTACACTTTCGATCGTCTGACATCTTCACCAACACTGGCATCTTCATTATACACTTCATCAATTCGTAATCAATTGCCGCCGCATCACTGGCATTGTAGTTGATCTTTGATATGCACTTATTTACATTAATTTACATTAAAGTTTAAAATGATTAAACATTGAATTTGAGGCGGTTAAAGCCGGTGAGCTACTACTTAGGCTCTGGCTAACCACGGGGCATGATATGCGACATATACCAAGCATTCTATCTAGCATATCATGTTTAGGATACTCACATATTTTTAATTCGTTTCTAAAAGAAAGAACTATACAAATACGCAGGAATTATGCAGGATTAAACGTTGTGCCACTTCAAGTTAATTGGTAGCCTAGTTGTTAGTTTTTAGCTAGGTTTTTAAAAATAATACCTAAAATAATACTTAATACACTAATTTAAAAAGCTAGTAAAAAAGTAATGACCTTTATAAACTATTACTATTAAGGCTAGTTTACAATCTAAATTTTGAAAGGGAATACAATTGTGATCGGTTGTAAATTTTAATGAAAAATTGAGTGACTTTAAGTTATACTTTTAGACTTTTATGAATTTGAGTTATAACAGTTTCACGCAGGTTAACATCCTTGCGGTGCGGCTCCATGCAAGTTGCGCTTCAATGGCATATTTTAGAATTTGGGTAACACGTACTATGATACACAGAGAAACACGAACCCCCCCCCTCTAAAAATAAAAAAATGAAGGAGCCTCAAAGTAGAGTACGATAGTAAAAAAAAGTTTGAAATAATGAAACTAAATTTATAAGAGATTATAAGAGATTCGAAAATTTATAAAGTGATGAGTTTAGATTTCTTTGACTGAAAGGTACTGGAACTGGAAATTTTTAGAAAAACATGAGAGTAAGGCATTAGGAATGCAGCTAGAGGCATGTACTCTATACTATACGCTCATTGCGGGCTGTAGTATGATATACGGCTTTAACCTTATACATCATCATCATCATCATCATACTGGGACGTGTTATGAAGTTATGAACACCTGAACCCATATTCAAAAAATGTGTTATGCGAGTGTGTGCGACTTCAGGGGCTATACAGGGCCTCTCAGCTGTTCTCAGCAGTACTTAGCAGAGCTGTATGAGCTGCCCCCCCGGGTTTATAAATGATTGAGGGTTTTTTCATATATGTCATGTCCCCATATATGAGAGGCAGATCTAACCTAGTTTGTCGATTTGTTCCGTCCTACGACTACCAGCGACGAAAATAGGCGTGACTTCGATCACCCTGATACAGCTGATCAATCGCGGCCTCACAACAGGTTGGACTTATTATTAGTTTAGTTTGGTCGGGGCGGGTACCCCCGGGCGAAGTGACTTTCCTTTTGCCGAAGTGAATGCGAGCGCGCCTTCACGAGCGACGCGGCTATATGAAGTTTTTTTTTTTGCTATATATAAAGTTCGATCGTGAAAAGATGGACACACGCAATCGATCGACCGATCGCATCGCATGCATGCATGTGGATCCCCTTTTATTGCAAGTCCCTGCATGCATGATCGAATTAAGGAAACAGCTCCACTTTTTGCAATGTGTGTGCCTGCCTAGCCCTGCTCACAGACATCTGGCACGCAAAAAGTTGTCGCTACCATTCCGCCACAGAGAAACGTTGTTTGCACTCACGTCTTGCACTGTCAGACTCCACAGACGCACAGACGTATATACATCAAAGAAGAAGATCTGCTCTGCACTTTGATCCTTTCCCATTCAAAGCAGGCATCACGTCTTGCACGGTCAGACACCACAGACGTGCATCAAAGAAGAAAATCTGCTCTGCACTTCGATCCTTTCCGATTCCGAAAAAAAAACTTGATGGGAAACCAGCCAACAGCCGTACAGGCCCCTCCAGGCCTGCAAGGTGAAGCCGCCTTCAAGCAGTATCCCCTGAACCAATCAGAAGAATTGAAGACGCAACAGAACACCAATGTTCTCCGGGATCCTACACAGCCGGTCTCTCCACATTCCTCAAAGCAGGCATCACGTCTTGCACGGTCAGACACCACAGACGTACATCAAAGAAGAACATCTGCTCTGCGCTTTGGTCCTTTCCGAAAACAAAACTCCATGGGAAACCAGCCAACAGCCGTACAGGCCCCTCCAGGCCTGCAAGGTGAAGCCGCCTTCAAGCAGTATCCCCTGAACCAATCAGAAGAATTGAAGACGCAACAGAACACCAATGTTCTCCGGGATCCTACACAGCCGGTCTCTCCACATTCCTCAAAGCAGGCATCACGTCTTGCCAAAAGAGCCCGAGGGGCTCTCCATCGGTGGTTGCCTCGGTGTGGCCTCCGGGCACAGGTCGCCCGGGAGGAAGGGGAGGAGATGGAAGGGAGGGAAGGGCTTCGGGAGGCTGAGGGCCCCGCAACTTTGAGGGCATCGGGGAGCACAGCCCCCTCGGCAGGCAAAACAAAGCCGGTCGGGGGAGGTGGGTGCTCCNCAATGATTGCGTGTCGTGTTGTTCTGCGTCTTCGTCTGTCTCTTCGTCTTCGTCTCTTTCTGTTTGTTCTTCGATTCTCGACTGTTCGTTTTTTAATTTTGAAGAAAAGAAAGAAGAAGGAGTGGTGGTGGAGCCTAGTTTGAATAGTGATTTAATGGGTGAGTTTGTAATTCAGCGGATTGGGGGGGAATTGTTTTTGTTGGAGGATGGGCCGGACGACCGCTCGATTCCGGGTGATTCTTTTTGTGCTTCGGTGCGGTCGTGTTTTTCTTTTGGGGGGTATGTGGAGGGGGACAGTTGGGAGGAGGAGGTGGAGGATAGACTTTTTGAGGAGGTTAGTATGGAGTTGAGGCGCGAGACTTCGAGTCCGCGTCGTTCGTCTTCTGGATTTTATAATGAGATGAGAACGACTTCTTTTCGTTTGTATGATGAATGAATGAATGAATGAATGAATGAATGAACCGCTTGGGTGACGTGCAGTGTTTTGGTTTTTTCTTTCCTCTTGTTGTTGTTGTTGTTGTTGAGTCTCGTCGTTCTATTTTGTTTTTGCTTCCGGGCACATGTAAGATAGGAACTTTATTTTTCTTTTTCGTTGGTGCTGATAGAGAGGCGTGTATTCTGAAAGCTGTGAGCCTGAAGTTCCTGAAAGCAAATGGAAGGGACAAAACTCCACTTAACTTTTCTCTTATGGGAAGGCTTTGGGTTTGGCTCTTTGTCTTTCAATTTCTCTGTTTCGTCTTCCCCTGCAGGGAGGAAGGGAGAACTAAATGGGTTGGAGGGGGGACAATTGATACACGAATTGTTCCTCTTTGTTTGTATGGGTCAATGCATGAAAAAACAAAGAATGGGCAGAAAAAAAGAAAGAATTTCTCGCCAATCACTGTCTCCTTTGTATGTTTGGCTCCGCACACATTTAACAGGGTAGGAACTTTCTTTTGTTTCTTTTTTTGTGTGCCAGCATTACGTCTTTCTTCTCTCCTTTCGATTGTTGCATTTCGGTTGTTGTCGTTGCTAGAAAAGCCGGAGGTGAGCCAGAAAGATGAACCCACGTCCTGCAGAAGGCAGACTCAAAGAAAAGGCCAAGTCGAATAGGCAGGCCAACGAATCAGGAAAACAAAGGTCTGCGTGCAGTGGCATGTGGTGTCGATCACTGATCTGGTACAAAAGGAAGAGAACAGAAAAGAGAAGAAGACGGGCGAAAGGGCAATGATCTAATTTGTTTAAGCGCCTCTTCGTTTCCTTAAGGATTTTTTTTTCTCATTTAATCAATGGACTCCAAACAATGACCAAGCAAATGTAGAAATCTTCGCCTCAATGTTCAAAGAGAGGACGGAGTTCGTTTGTTGAAGTTTTTTCAAGCACGAATGGGGGAGGGGGGGCAACTGGAGAAAACGCGCGCATCATCCGAGAAATCCAAGAACAACGCTGTCCAAAAATACGCATGCTGGCGTTCTTGCCCCTCTTTCCTTTTTCTTTTGATCTTTCTGCCTGCTTGTTTCTTTAATTGTGTTTCTCTCCGTGCCCCACCCTGCCCTTCCTCTCCTCTCAAGAGATGACAAGAACAAACGAGTGGACTGGTGAGAGGGAGAAAGAGAAATTCCATTCATTCAGAGATCTTTAATCTTTAGCAGGAGGGGATTAAGCGGTGTCCCGGTATTTAATGTGATTGTCTGCATGACACGTACCTTTTGTCCTCCTTGAGCTCGATGTTGGCAGAGGGTCTTCGTTGTCAATCGACTGCATGCTCTGTATCAATATTTAATCATGTCCTTGCTTGCTTGTTGGAGGGTCGTTGCTTGTTGGTCGGAAGTAAAGAAAGGGAGTTGTACAGGAGTATTTAACTGAATGAAACTATATGCCTGTGCCTGCAACACCAATTAGTTAGTGCCTCGATAGTGACATGCCCAGTTGGNGGGGGGGGGGGGGGAGCATCTGGCAGCCGTAGAGCGCTGGGACCGCCTGATCGATTCTTCGTTTTGTTTCGGTCGGGGTTTCCGTCTTCGCTCTCACCACAGAGCGCACGTACGAGGCAATTGATGGCAGGCAAGCAGACAGGCATAGAGAGAGAGGGGGGGGGAGAGACACAGTCTGGCAGAGGAAAAGAAGGAAAGTGAAGAGAAAAGGATGGTCTGTTCTCTCTCTCCCTCTCTCTCTTGTCTCCTCTCGCAATGAGGGGGGAAGCAAAGAGAAAGAAGGAAGAGACACGGGGGAATGAACGAGAGAGAAGGAAATGACAGGATCGATGGACAGACATTTGTCTTTCCCTCTTTTCTGGTTGCGTTGTGTGTCTGCTGACCGACTGACTGACAAACAACCCGTTTGTCAGTCTCTCTGGCAGTTAGGCGCTTTTTGCCTCTCTCGCCCTCTTGACATACAGAGAGAGAGGGGCGGGGGCTCCATGGACGACTCAGAGGCCCTAGACGGAGCTAGGGCATTGTCGCGTTGAGGTATTCTCCTTGCCGAAGGAAGAAGTAAAGGTCAGCATACAGGTGTTCTCAATGGAGTTCTCAGTCAAGACCCAGTCACTTTTTTTTCTTACAAGAAAAGAAATGAACGAGGTGAAGAAAAAACCAACTACTGATGTGCATACAAAAACACCAATCGGTCACTCACCTCACCCTCTGTTCTTCTCCTTCTGTCGCGTCGCTTCTGCTGCAGGCTTGCTCACAGGGCCCTTACTTCCTTCTCTGCCAGTGGCTGCATGGTGCAGTTTCCCTCCAGCGGCTGGGGGGAGATGCACGATGATGCACGATCGACTAGAAACGGGGATGTTCTCAAGCTGATGGACGTTCGCAGGTCAGCAGTCAGGATTATAAAATGATTTGTCAAAAGCAGTCAACGAACCGATGCGATGGCACGTGGAGTTTGCGATCTTGCTTCCAAATTGCAGCATTGGATTTTTTCTAAACTCTGCATGAGGTCCGTGATCCCTCTTCAGCGTCGACCTGCTTTCTCTCTCTCTCTCTCTCTGTTTGCCAATCTTCTTCGCTTGTCTGCCTGAGTTGCTGCCTTCCTGCGTTGCTGCTTTCCTGCTTCCGTCTGCTTTTGCCACTGAGACTCCGCTCTAATTCTTTCTTCTTCCCTTTCTGCCCGCAGAGTTTCTCCGAGGGACGCTCTGAGACTCTCAAAAGGTCGATGATCTCGGGGTCTCGATCCCTGCATTCTGGACTTCATGCACACACACCCTGGATCACCATGGTAGGTTGGCATTTGAACTCGTTGCAAAACATCATGCATGGATTTGGGTCCGCAAATGAGCTCAAGTTTGGGCCCTCATCGTGTCAAATCAAGAAGAGAGAGAAGGGAAGTGTTGTGTGTGTGTGTGTGTGTGTGTGTGTGTGTGTCTTACCGTGTAAGTCTGTGCCTCCAGGATGTATCGTAACCTGTGCACATGTTCAATGCCACCTGAAAGAGAAGGAGAGAAGCAGTGGGGGGGAAAGGAAGGGACAAAGAAAAGAGAATGTTTCAGTGTGTGGGCAAGATTGTCTAGCTTCCTACACACACCCTATCTGCCTGTCTCCTCACTGGCATGCCTGCAGGATCTTGAGGATTCGTTTCTCGGGATCCCTTGTGTTGATCTGCATGTTGACGGACTTGTTTTCTCTCTCCTCGATCGGCGTCGGTCGGTGCATGCTGGTGGTGCGTGAAGGCACCACTTTTCTCGATGTACGTTGCCGGGGTGCCGTTCCGTGCCTCAATCAGTCGGAGAGGAGAAGAAAGCACCTTTGTGCATCCAGCCGCCAGACGGCCACGCGCTGGCAACATAAGGATCTCTCTCGGGGGATTTAATTTACCCGCCGGAGGGGCAATTTGGTGCTGCCTGGTGCTGCGGGGCCGGATGCTTCGGGGGGTGGGGACCACTGGCATGTTGTTTCGATGTAGTAACACGTAGTAACAATGAATGACATCAACTTTATAAATACTGAGTTTTAAGTCGACTGCTTCATAATTATTGTTTCATAGTTTTTGTTCGACTGAGTTGTTGGCATAGTCATAGTCATAGTACTACTTGTAGAATGATTGTTTAATCAAATTTTGCGTGTTCATACAAATTTAGACTGTTTTAAAAGAAAAAAAAATCAAAAAATGTTACACTTAAAACTTACTAGTAATGTTACTTAAATTCTATTTACTGACTTAAAGTGAAAGATTAATTTTAGTTATACTAAGTACACAGTACGGTTAGGAGTTACTACCGGCCTCTTTTAGCCAGTAGCGAGTTACCGTCAGTTTGGTAACCGTGAGATGGTAACTAGCGGACTTGAAAGCATATACCACTACTATGGTAGTTCAAGGAAAAACTCTAGTAAAAACAGTTGCTAAACCTATTTTAAAGCATGACTACTTAACTCATTAGCAGATATTAGCAGTTTAAAGCGCTAAAATAATCATACTCAAATAATGTATACTATATACATAATGATATACTAGTTAGAGTTCAGTCATAAAATGATGAACCTTGAATTTTACTAGAATGAACTTTTAATAAATGCCAAAAATGGGATTTTTACTAGTCAATGATTGGTTTTCTAGATTAATTTTGACTCAGAATGTGGCCAAATCTGCCTGTTTTTAGCTATTACCACTACCATTGGAACAGTACTACCATAACCACAAAATTGGTAACCGGGCGGCCTAGCGGCGGCCTAGTAACCGTCCGAGTCCTACTTTTGTTACTCCTAACCATACTGTGTAATACTAAGAAAATTAACTGCTAAGATCACTCCGGTTACGAGTCCGGTATACTAAGAAACTAGCTTTATTAGTAGTATTATTAGGTTTAGAAAAATAAATACATGTACTATTACTATAGTATATACGCTTATATATAAAGATTAGATTCGAAGAGTGTAAAGTTAATGTAAGCTGCATTTATGATTTATTATATAATTTTAATGTTCAGATTCCCCTTCTGATTTAGAACTGATTGGTTACACTGGCCATCACTGTTATCATTAAATTGTGAATTAAGTACAAATTAGACTGAAAACATTCAGATTAAACTTACATACCTAGAAAGCTAAAAAACCTACCTAAGATTCAGACAGAAAAACAGCATGGCAATAGTTTTTTTTTTCCTAGTCCCTTCCCCTGAAATCAAATTACCAGTCAAATTATGTACGTTGCGGTATTCACAAATATTCATTAGTTTATTCAGCCAGTATAATAAAATTTGGTATAAAATCAATATAATATAACACAAAACTTTAATTTAACCATACTTTACTATAATACTATTAGGCTCAAGAGTTAGCTCAACAGGCTAACAACAACAAATGGATCCAAAAGTTTTCGATTTTAGCTTCAAAGTTTGACTCGAGAAGTAATTGAAGTAAAAGAAATGCACAAATTTGAATTAAAAGTTTTTCACTAAAAAGTTCCGTCTCAGTTCAACTGGAAAAGCCGTACACACCACGACTATCGTCTTGATGTCAGAAGGAGGAGGGACGACATTGTCATGACAACGAATGATTGAAAGAACTTCTGACGCCGGGAGGTTTGTCTCCCCTGCCAATTCCCGCTTTCCCTCTTATTCCCCTCTCTAGGCACAACTCGGGCCCGACCTCCTCCATCAGGCCGACACACCGGAAGGCAATATGGGACGTATACGCCAACCCAGACAACAACAGACAGATGGCTGCATTGGCCCCACTATCGCCGTCGCCCTCACGCACACGATGCACACACATGCACAGTGAAACTGCGACAAATGTCGATCCACACAAGCGTGCACCTTTTCCTTCTCTGTTCAGGGGATTCAAGGCTCAGCAGAGCCTGCCTTGGTTTCTCGTCTCCCAGTGCATACAGCCCCCAACATCACTTCCCATTAATTTTTTTTTCGAAGCCTCTTTCACCGATACTCTTTGGCTTCTCTGTCTTTCTCTTGCTCTTGCTCTCTCCTTCCATCCATCTGCTTGACAGTGCAAATGAGGATGGACCGCAAAACCAAAATTCTCTCATCAGATAATCTGGTTGTTCAGCTCTTATCCCCTCCTCCTCTCTTGATTCCCATGCCGCCAGGCAGGAAGGAAGAGAGGAAACAAGGTAATCTGCAGTCTCGCCTCTTTCCCTTCCATACCCCACCCCTCCATTTGACTTGCTAGGATGAATGTGCTATGACTACCCCGAACCTTAAAGAAACTTGGCTGCATGTGCTCAGTTCCATTCACCTCCTCTCGATGCCCCTCCTCGTCCAATGTCACCCCTCCCAATTCCCCCCCCCCCCTCTCTCAGTCTCGGAGTCTTTTCACGTGACCCTGGACGATGCCCTTCTGAGAACAAAACAGCTCAATCCCTCCTTCAACGATACCCGTAGGGCGACTGCATGGGCATCATATGTGTGTACACGCCGGGAGACGGAGATGCCATCTGCAACTTGAAAGAAGAACACAGAAGGGGACTGAGACGCTTGGAAGTCTATGTCGCAACGCTATCGAAAAAAATCACTTAATTTTGTACATGAAGGTAGCGATACAACAAACGTTGAAGGGAGAGTTGCGTCAGAGAGAGAAGCACAAGGTAGCACTCGCTCTATCTGTCCCTGTACGAGACTATGAATACATCGCTTTCTCTACACACGGACTGAAGTCAATCGCCTCGGTTCAACTGCAGCACGATGAACGGCATCGAAGTGTGGAAGTCTCATCCTCTTCCCATCTCCCTATCCCCTCCGGACATGCCAACCCACCCGCACGCCCCCGTATGTGCCCGCATGCACAGTTCTGCTTGCAGATGTCGTTGTGGTCTGGGGAGCTCCCACGTACTGGACGGTCGTGGGCCGGGAGGGCGTCTGGTCGATAAAGCAAGGGAAGGGAAAGAAAGGGGAAGAAAACACACAAGATCGTCACAAAAATGCACACACATGTACCTTGACTATAACCGAGGGCGGAAGAACCAAGGAAAGCGGGTTGTAGAAGGACACCTCTAGGAAAGCTCCCGATTCAAAGCTGTATGTGTACACACAGTCACGGAGAGCGGTCGATTTGTCCTTGCCGTTTTTTCCGTCTGAAAGATGTGACAAAAGGAAACAAGGCAAGCGAATTGACGAAGAAGACGAAGCGGTTTGCGCCTTCAATGCGGCGTTTCGTTTCTAATACGTTTCTGCCCTAGCTTCTTGGCTACATCATTCCATCACTCATTTCATTTCTATAAGCGTACCGGCCGGATGACTATCGGGAGGAGTGCTGTGCCTACCTCCATGCTCCAAGATGCATACATGAAGGAAGGCAAAAATCGCATCTGCACATGCAGATTTCTGAACTGAGCGTCTGACTGACAGTCCACGGCGCGTTCTGAAGCCCTCCCGTTGTGGTGGTCGTTGTCGTGGGGTATCCGGGCATATATGCCTGAAGCTGCACTCCCCCCGTGAGGACTCTCTGCGTGGGGGGCATCGTCACAGGCTGCTGCTGAGGCTGTGCGGAGACGGGAGGAGGGACCTGCATGGGCTGCTGCTGCTGTGGAGGCTGGGCGACAGTCTTCTTTGGAGGTTTGGGGGATCCGGGGGGAGGGACCTGCGTTGTGGTTGGATGGAATGAACATGCATGGGTTGGTCATGCAGCACTGATCTTGAAACGTCCACTATACTTTTCCTGTGTAACAAAACTGATGAACGGTTTTCTTCTTCTAACTATGGGCACTCAGATCAGGAGGGCTGAGGAGAAAGACGAGGAAAAACATAAGAAAAAAAAATTTACAACTCCGAAACTGACGGACTCGACCGACCTTCAGAGAGTCCATACGTTTCAGCTCGGCTGCACACACATATGCATCCAGGCGCATATGCAGAACAGATCGATGTCGGTCCAAAAACACCCATGCACCAGCAGATTCCAGAAGGGCATGCAGCGACCGTTTGTCCATTGGATTCAATTAAAGAAACGCACATGCATGCACCTTTAGTTCTCCCAAGGATGCATCCATCCATCCATCCATCCATCCATCCATGTGGGTGAATCCCTCACTGTGGATGCATACACTTCTCTGGATCGAAACGAAAAGAATCCATATGCCGGTGGCGTTTCTCTCAGCCGAGAAGGTCCGACTCTCCCTCCAGCAACTTTCTTTGTCTCTCTCTCACCTACAGGCAGGCCTCTTCTGTCCATCCGTGTCGACTCTTTCATGAGGGTATGGCAACAGAAGCCCAAAGCTTCACACAGAGCATCAAGCTACGGCTCAAAGGACTTAAAAATGAGGGACACTGCGTCTGACTGACTGACACACTGATCAGCTGACTCGATCCCTGACTGACTCTTTTCCTTTTTGTCCTCCGTTTCCTTCTGCTGCGTCGTTTTGTCCGCCTCCGTCTCCTTCTCCTTCTGACTGCTGTCTACCATGGTGGTGGCTGTGGCTGCAGACTTGTCGATGCTCTCCTTCTCCTTCTCCTTTGCTTCAGCAGAAGATGTTGTTCTTGTTGTGGGATCCGCAGCCTTGGAGAGAATCTGCATGGAAGGAAGGAAAGAAAGAAGAAGCGTATAAGAGGACAAATGACGGTCAAGGAAAGTGTTTGTTACTTTTTTCGTGCATGAAAGGACAAGAAGTGGATTCGATTTGATGAGGGTCAGAATGTGATCGTCGCGCACATATTTAATTGATTTGCATCTGGTCTCATTGAAGAGTCTAGGGGCCGAGTTGTTGCAAAGCCAGGCCTGCTAGAAAATGCCCTATTGAAGAAGCACCACGGGTCGTGCGTTTGCGATCGAATCGAGTTTAGTGCGACCAACAAAATTACGAACACACACACACACACACACACACACGCACACACACACACACACACACACACACACACGAATTGCTGCTTTTCGCCCAAGCAGACGGCGTACAGTCTGCCACTGCTTCTTTTCTTTTCTTTTCGTTTCCTTTTCTCTCTTCGCACCCATTCACGAAAATGAAATTCCATTTCTGCGTCTCGCAACGCGACAGAGAGGCCAACAGGCAGTCAGAGGGGCAGCCATTTGGATGAAGACGCATTAAATACAGCGAGAGAGACACAAGTGGACAACAGCCCCTGAACCAATGCACCTACAGACCCACACCCCCACATCCCCACAGGCTCACTTACTGACCCCGTCTTGGCTGGTCACAGAGGATCTGTGGGGGTCGGGAAGGGGCCCAGAGGGGGGGGTGATCTTCACTCCCGGGAGAGGGCCCACAGATTTGTGTCCGAAAGCGTTGAACCTGCAGACAGGAGAGAAGGAAGGAAGGAGGGATGGAGTAAGAGCAAAGAGAGTTTAGGGCACACCTGACTTTCTTCCATCGAAGATAACTGAAGAAAAGGATTCTGAGTCCAGAAAAGACCGAAAGTCGTGTGATCCACCCAGCTACCCAACCGACTGACCATGGATGTTTTCTGATCTCCTCGAAGGCCACCCTGGTGTCGGGATTTTTGTCCAACAGTCTGTTGATCAGGCTCCGCACAGCAGTCGAAAGGACGATCTGCCCGGTCCATTTCAGGGAATGGATACACGCATACATGTATGAACATACATACTCATTTCGTTGAGGGAAGCTTCCTTCCAACAAACGAAGAAAGAAAAAACTTCTCGGCATTTTTCAATTTTCAAGAGGAAAGGAAGAGAAAGGAAGGAACAACGACACTATGATACAGCTCAGCATTCGCCAGACGTTCAGACCCTCAGTGTTTTTCCGACACAAAAACCGAAAGAAGCAAATGACCTTCGTTCCTGGAATGCTCCCAGAGACCATCACTGTCTGGAAGTGCCTCACGGGTTCCCATCTGAGCACCAGACAGAAGAAGCCAGACAGACAGACAGACAAAGAGAATTGACAGGCAGGAAAAAAAGAACACACGCAGAGCCCCATCTGAGTGTACAGCAGGTGACAGTCAGAGGGTCTCCAAGAAAATGTCGAGAGGATGCAAAAGTAGAAAGAGAAAGAAAGAACTCCAGAAAGAGACCGAAATGCTTTGCCAAATCAGAGAAGGAGAGAGCGCAGAGGGTTTTCCAAGATGCAATGATATCGGAAAGAAAGAAAAAGGCATAGTATAGAATAATAAGGAACAACACGTGAGAAAACCCGCAGGAGCGAGAAGGAGCATCGTTGCGAAGCTCTTCGCCCTGCTTGGTACGTGTGAAGAAAAAAACACAACACATTCCCCCCCATTCATCCCCCTTTCTGACCTATCAAGAGGAAGAAAACCGATGAGGAGAGCTGCCAACACAACTCTGCAAACAACAAACGAAAATGATCAATGTATAGGAATACATACAACCTTGACAAAAGCGAGCGAGAGCCAGAGGCGGGCGAGACATCATGAAACACAGGAGAAGCGGAATGCCAAAAAACGAGGTGGGGGGAGGAGAGAGGCACGAGGAAGTCGAAATAAGAAGAGGAGAAAACAAAAGATATCTAAACTGGCTCGGCTTTGAAGCTTCCACCGTCTTTCCTTTCTTCTTTCCGTCCTTTCTCCGTCCTCCTCCCCCCCCTTTTTCCAAGCAGTTTCCTCACAATCCTCGACACTCTCCCTCTGGCATGGGGATACTCAGGTAAAGGCCAGTCAGAAAACGCTGCCAACACGACGGGAAAAGAAGTCAGGCATGCAGGGGAGAGACTCAGAGTCAGGGCCCCTTTAGAAAATTAATGCCAGAAACACAACTCGAAAGCGTCCATGCAGCCACTGAGTCACTCAACACACAAAACTAAATCCAGGGTTGACAGACAGACAGACAGACAGACAGACAGACAGACAGACAGATAAACAGACAAACAGACAGACAGAGAGACAGAGAGACAGAGAGACAGAGAGACAGAGAGACAGAGAAAGAGAAAGAGACAGAGACAGAGACAGAGACAGAGACAGGCAGACAGACAGACAGACAGACAGACAGATTAACAGACAGACAGACAGACAGACAGACAGACAAACTCACCCGCACCCCCAGATGTCCGCCTTCTGAGGGTCGTACCCCCTCCCTTGGAAGACCTCTGGGGCCTGGTACTCCTGTGCTCCGCACTGGGACACCAGCAGTGGGTTCGTCTGCATGCCATCAAGGGGGGAACAGAAGGTTGGAAACCAGGGAGGAAGGAATGAGTGAAAGGGGGTGGATGGATGGAAAGATGAAAAGACGCATCATGGTGAAGGAGAAGTTTTGTCGAGGCGATGCACCGGAGAGAGAGAAAAATATAATTGTCACTTCCGTTTTCTTTGTTGCCTTTCCTTCTGCTGCGTGGATGCGAGGAAAACTGTGTTTCCTCACACCTGCGGTCTGGACTTTATCCTATGCGAACACAAGCCAGCAAGTCCCTTGCTTTCCTTTCTGCAGCATCAGCCTCATGCACTGCACTCAGCCTGCTGGACAGACGACCCATGCACTCATGCACCTGATAGGTATTTGCAATCCCGAGGTCTATCAGTTTGATGTTGTCTTTCCCGTCGAGGAGAATGTTCTCCAGCTTGATGTCCCTGCAGATAATAGATAGATAGAGAGAAAGTTCGTTCATCACCAAGTCATGTATGATTTCTGGGAACACAAATTCCTCTCATCCATGCCTCCGTCCATTCTTCTCTCTTCATTTCAGCCAGCCGCCCGGGCACCCGTCCGTTTTCCCATCCAATCCACTGCATGCCCTATGTGCGACCTTGCTACTCTTGAGAATGTCTGACAGAGAGACTCTATTTTTGGCTGAATGCGATTTTTCTGACCTGTGCGCCACTTTGCTGTTATGCAGGTACTCGACTGCGTCAATCAGCTGCATGAAATACTTGTTGGCTCTCCTCTCGTCCAACGCGCCGCTCTTGGCAATGAGGTCGAAGAGCGTCCCAGCAGAGACGTGCTCTAACACCAACGCCATCTTGTCGCCCTCCTCCTTGGTCCCCTTCATCTTGGCGATGTAAGGGTGCTCTATCTGGCCGTGAATCGCCACCTCGCGCATCAGGTGCTTGTCCGCACCCAGCTCCTTCATGCGTACCTGCACACATGCAAGAACGCAGGCAGTAGATGGACAAAGAGACGGAAAGAAGGACATACAGAGATGCAAAAGATAGATGGGAGAGGCTTCAATAAGACCCACCCAGGATCGGAATCTGGAAGGAATGGAAGCAGACAAGGAAGCAAAGATGGCCCACAACCTTTTTGACAAACAGCTGGCTGACAGGCTGACGGAGAGAGGGGCATTTGGCTCAAAAGACAGATAGAAAGGCGGAAAGAGCAAAATAGACGTGTGTGCAGAGGGAAAAAGAACCGCCCCAGCCCCCCCCCCC
>JAHBMJ010005756.1:0-15800 GCA_018398765.1 Chromera velia | reverse complement strand
CCCCCCCAACATGCACACACGAGCAGAAACAAAGACAGGCCAACCTTGTCGATCACTTTCACAGCCACTTGCTCCTTTGTCTGATCGTCCACTCCGAAATGGACCTTCCCGTAGGTTCCCTGCAGGATGGATCGATCCATCTAATCTCTCCAGATTTATTTGGGGATTTGGGTTTTGTTTTTCAATTCTCATTGTGGTGCGCGATGGACATTTTCATTCATTCAACGACTGATCACTGAACTTTTCTCTGTCTAACGCGCCAATGATCGAAGGAAGATGAATCTGTATCCAATGCGGACACCGGACTACCGCAGTGTTGGTTGACGCGTACAGAGTGGACGCAAAACTTTTTTTTCTTGTTTCATTTGTGAAAACTTTGAAAGCATGGAAGCTGCAACTCTGTGGAAAGAATGAAAAAAATTGTCGGCACATGCTATTTGAGGATAGGATTTGTTAGCGGACACACAACTGGCCAACCCAGTTATGTCATCTGAATAGGCGCACTCTATTTTCGCCGCTTGCTGCGATTGTCGTGCCGTTCATCGAAAGGATTGAGGTGTGAAGTGAGACATGCTTCTGCGTACAGTGGCCACAAACGCGCGTGTGCCTGGGTGTCTTGGAGGATGTTTAAACACGTTGAAAGATGCTCGGAGACGCACAACGGGTTCATGCGTGCAAATTCGAATTCACGGCACGTGCATGACATCAGCATGAAACTGACACAACAGGTCAAGCAAAAATTCTCCCATATACTCCGATTCCACCTGCACTCTGCACTTTGATCCTTCAACTATCTCTTCAAACCCCCCCACTTTCCTCAAGTCTCGCGGCTGTCTCTGGTTTCGAAATTTGACTGACCTTTCCGAGTGTGTGTTGCAGCTGCACGTTCCCGATTCTGCTCATCTGAGGGGACCCAGGCGTTGACGGCACTGTCTGAGGTCTCTGCGCAGGTGCAGAGGAGGGGACAGCTGACTGAGGGACTCCGTATGCAGGCACACCGGGTGGGTACTGATAATACCCTCCCGGATACCCTGCCGGCTTGTAGCCACCTGTTGCAGTTGCTCCGTAGAACATTTTCCCGTAAAGTGGGGGGCTCTTCAGCTCGATTCCTGTCGAAAGAAGGATCCAGATCGATCCCAGGGAAACAACCAAAGAAATTTTGTACGTGCGGAATAAGTGGAGAGTGCGCTCGTCTGAAACAGTGACAGTCACACTACAGTGACTATAGTGCATGGCATGCATGGTAGAATCGGATGGCGCTGGTGCATGGGCCCTGCGGCCCCGCGGCAGCCGTCGGGCCCATGCAGATCGGGCACATGCATGCAGGCCCCGGCCATGCAGGCTGCATGTATGCACACTTAATTTAATGGAAAAGAATTAAAGAATTCAATGGATCGAAGGACAGCATTTATAGGACAGCTGCTGCACAAGTTGATCCCAGTGTACACTGGCATGTGTGCACTTGAGTCGCATATGCGTAGCTCCACTTGGAAAGGTGATCTGATTGAACAAGCTCAGCGTGCCGATTGTTGTGAAACAGTAAGCGGAGATACACGAAATCAATTATATATACCAAGACCAACTCAATTAGGCACGATTACGATTGCAATTGCAAATATGACAAATACTTTTATCGCGCAAACAGTCTTTTAAGACTTGCAACATTTTTCTGATAATATTCGAGAAGTCCGTATAAATTTTCAAGTTCGTACGCGCCACCGATTATGTTTGCAAAAAATATGAAAATTCAAAGCCGGGCGGCCCCGGAAACCCAAAAAATTGAATCCCGATTTTAAAATTTCGTATTTTTTGCAAACCTAATCGGTGGGCCGTACGAACTTAAAAATTTGTACAGACTTTACAAACATTATTAGAAACATGTTGCAAGTCTCAAAAGACTGTTTGCATAATAAAAATATTTTTCACATTTGCAATCACAATCGTAATTGGCTGTATGAGTTTGCTAAATTGAGTTAATCTTGATATAAGCGTTCAAGTGGTTATGTTGTCCAGCAGCTGTCCAGCACAGGTGTGTCCATTGTTTATTACTATAGCTCATGATGCTCCAGGATCTCCAGACTTCCTGGAACAGCGTCAGAGAGTGGAGGAGGAGTTGATGAAGAGTGAACAGAGGATCTTTGAACTCGAGACACAGTACATTCAAGGAACGTCAATTAAAGTCGCCTTTCGGGAGTGTGCTGCAAGGATAGCGGTGTGGCCTAGAGGCAGAAGCAAGCCAGTCTGGGGCAAATAGATGGTTTTCTCTTTCTTCTGTGACCTCCCCCACTTCAAAAACCAGTGGACCAGGTCAACCCACATTTCAGTCAGACTGAGTGCAAAGCATGTAAGAAACAGACACGGTGTGAAGGGAAAGAAGTATAAAGAAGGAAGCTGGGAAGGAAAGAAGGGAGGAAAAGAGCTAGGAAGGAAGGAAGAAAGGGAGAAAAAAAGCTAGGAAGGAAGAAAAGAAGGAAGGAAGGAAAGAAGGAAGGAAGGAAGGAGAGAAGGCGCATGCCAGGGGTGAGTAGGGTGCTTTTTGCCCCCCTAAAGCGGCGCATTTCCGTAAAAAACTCATTCTATAATTGGTAAGGAATTAGAAGCTGAAACTTTGTGTAAGAAGACATTGTAATGATAGAAAAAGAACTATGGAACAGATTTTTTATATCATTTCTAGAAACATAGGCTGTCATACAAATTTTTTGATTTTAAGGCCATTTTTTAACGGTTTTGAATAGTAAAAAAAAGTTATAAAACTTACAAAATTTGTATAGCAGCCTATGTTTCTAGAAATGATATAAAAAATCTGTTCTATGGTTCTTTTTCTATCGTTATAACGTCTTCTTATACAAAGTTTCAGCTTCTAACTCCTTACCAATTATAAGAACGAGTTTTTTGTGGAAAAGTGCCGGTCTCCTATATAGAGGGGGGGGTAAAAAGCACCCCACTCGCCCTCGGCATGCGGGACAGAAAGCAGGAAGGAGGGTGTGAATGAATCATAGAAAAAAGTGAGAAAAGAAAGGAAAAGAGGGCGTCAGGGAGATAGAAGCGGATTGAAGAGCCAAGAAACGAATCAAGTTGGGACTTTGATGCAGACCTGATGGAGAGAAGGCCGAAAAGAAGCACTAGAGAGCATGCAGCATCAAGGAACGACTCAATGGTGCTTTTGTTCAAGTGCACGTTTCTTTTTCTGTTCATTTGTTTCTGTTGGTTATCTTTTGCTGTTCAGCTCCAATCTATTGAAGATCCCCTCTTTGCTCTCTGCCAAATTCTGAAGAAGATGCATCAGCTAAACAGCTTTTCTCTCTATTTCTCTCTCTCTTTTCTCCATTTCTCTTTGCTTCTGTGCCTATATCTATGCAGGCCAACCGTCTCCCTAAGAGACTGTGGAAAAGAGCTCAACAGCAGGCGGGTCACTCGATCAGACAGGAGGGGCCCTCGATCAGACACTGTCAGGAGGGGCCCTCAATCAGACAGGAGGGGCGTCGCGAGTCACGAAGGTTCATCGGTCTGTCTGTCTGTTGACGTCTGCATCGTTGTATGAGTAATTTTTATGGGGGAAGGAGGCCCTTTAGTCAGAATTGGTGTGCTAGTAATCTTTTGGCTTCTCTTGTCTCTATGTGCCCATGAATGCTCTCTCCGTGTGTGGGCGTCTATCCGCACGCGTACACACATATGTTTGTGTCTGTGTATGATTGTTTTTGTGAATAAATGTGTATATATATGTATTTATGCATGCGTTTGTGCGTGTGTGTCTGTCTGTCTGTCTGTTTATGTACGTGAACGTGTATGTTGGAACGTTGAACTTCTCTCTATGCAGCTGGATAGGGAGAAGCGAAAGATTGAATCTGCCCTTATGCGTGAAGGTCAGATCAGAAGCTAAGACTTTTTTTTTCTGTCTTTTATACTTTCAAAGATGATCCTCTACTTTCACGTCTTTAGAAACTCAGGTATCGCCGTTTGAGTCCTCCCCCCCCCCCCTGTGATCCCCTCCTGTAGCCCCTTTTCTCTACTGCTGACAGTATCTCTCAGCTGATGAGTCAGTGATGACGATCTCTTTTTCTTTACTGTTTTTAGTGGAAGCGCTCAGGATTCCTTTGGTGGCTAGACTAAGTACATTAGTGATCCAGAACAGGGGGAAACCTACATGATGTGTTTGTGCTTCTCATATCAATTAAGTGTGTGTTTGCTTGATAATTGGTGGCTGCATGCAGCGTTCCTTTCTTCCACGAACGAACCCCTTGCCCCTAGAGGGAGAACCTTGGCCTCTCCATCACTCCGGAGACCCTGCAGGGCACCAATGCCCCCATGTATACAGTGACTATAATAAAGCTGACCTCCATCACGGAGTGGATCCTTACAAGCGCTCTAGAGGCTACGAAACGGACTACAGACACAGGCACTGACGCCCTCAAAACTGTGCATGACCACTTCCCCGAGTACGTGCTTTTTTAGCTAACTTACTCCCCCTCCGCCCCCATTGACCCCCAGACTGACCCAGAAACACAGGCAGCCTCCGCCTTCGCCTCCGCCCCGCTTCTACTTCCGCTTCCGCCAGCCCGGTACACGTCTGTGATGATGCCGAGGACTAGGCCGAGGACGAGCCTATCCAGAAGAAATAGAGGACCCTATACAAAGCTGAGAGAGTCAGTAAAAAAATGATTTTGTCTCTTCATGTCTGTGCGTCTGCGCTAGCTTTGTCAGCTAGGGTCGGGTCTCTCGATTCACAAAAAGCGACGTAGATGTTTGATCGATTTTGTTCATGTCAACTTTCTTTCTGCTTTCGATTTTTTGACAGTGATTGCATATATACCTCTGAATCAGTGGGAATTTCAAAGTTATGTCTCCGATTGGCTCGTTCCCGCACGCTGCTACCAACACTCGAGGATGATTGTAGCACTGTATGAAGAGGTGGTCACTGACACTGAAAGCCCTCTGTCTCTCTCCGCTCTCCTCGATCTCCTAACTTCCTTTCTCGATGTGCGTCGTCTTCTTGCAGCATCTACGGTCCTCCCTTGTCGTCTTCCTCTTCTTTTTCCACTCTCCAAAGGGTACGGCACAATAAGCCTCCAGAAAGATGAATTTTGTAGAGACGTACGAGAGATAGGTGATGCACAGATATTCTTTTTTCCTTTGTGGTCTTCACGATTCATGCACGAAATCTTATGCATCCTCTTTCTAAAATTCCGGGAATGAATGAATGAAAGCGAGCTGCATGTGCTTTTTTTTGTATTTCAGCATGCATGATGTATCTGGATAGATGCATGCAGTCGCTCGATTGATCTCTTTCCTGCAAGTATGTCTGTCTATAGCTCTTTGTCCCCTTTTCTGTGACAGTCCTGTTCTATCTTGTTTTATCTGCCTCGCTGCTCGAGTCAGACAGCTCGACCCTTGACACCTAGCTTGACGCCTCACTATAATCTTCGTTGATTAATCCAGAATCCATCTAGCTTTCTGTCATAGTGGCCATCGCTTCATCAGTCACTTACACATTCTCTCATACGTTCTGGCTTTTGGTTGATGTCTGGGAGTGGCTCCCTGATTGCTAAAACGTTTTTCCTAGAATATCTCTTCATGCTCTTTTGTATGAATTGCTCGCTCATGCTGGAGGCAGAGATTCTGACAAGGGAGCACAGAGGGGGCTTGAGGACCCACAGATCGGTGTCAGTCGAAGTTAATAACCAGTGAGATCGAGCAAGTATATCTGTAAATCTATAAATTCACTGCATGTGTACTTGGTGCACGTCTGATTGCATGTGTACCTGGTGCATACCTGATCGACATCTTCTTTCATCTTCTTTTGAAACTCACTATTGTGCCCGAGCGTTTCGACCGAAGGCTGCCTCATCGACCGCCGAGAGATGGCGAGGGGCGTCTTGCTGAGTGAAACGTTCCGCTCACAGCAGGGTGAGAAATAGTCATATGTAAGCAATTATAAAAAAGAAAACTTGGTAAACCATTTCATCCAATTTCTTCTGCGCAACAGCTAGTATTAATTTAATTAGCCATTTGCTTTCCTCTTCTCTATCATTTTTTCCATTCACAGCCAGTCGCATCTCAATGGTTGGAAGCCTCCCCGGGGAAGCCCGGAGAAGCCTCCCCTTAGTTATGTACGGGGTTATCTGCACAGGGCTTGAGACCATTGGGTTCATGCGGTGCAAATGCATGCGTGCTTGTGTTTCAACCCGCGGGCTTTTCAACAGCCATAAGCTGTAGGTGTTATGCACCCTCAGTAGTTGGTAGGGCATATATTTGTTCATTCGTTGTGAAGTCTGTTCGTTCTTGTCAAAAAGCATCAGCGATGAAAAATAAGAGCTCTGTAACCACCTACACCCACCCAACAAGAGTTCCATCCATACAGCCTGGCCCGGAGAGAGACACGACCCACGATGATATGCATCATTGCAAGAACATGAGCCCATTCTCTTCTGCATTGCCTTCTGTGAAAGTAAAAAACTCACCCAGCCACCAAGTAGCTGTATGCTTATTCTCGCATGCAGTCGCTGGACAAAAACTTTTTGATTCCGCTCTTCAACCTGGCCCATTATCCTTCCACATAAATGCTTCCATGAAAGCGTCGACTCAGTCTTTCTACGTCAATTTCTATCGATTGGCTTAACCTCAAATTCAATCGTTACATGGATGCTGCAGTGCATTGGTGATTACTCTTGGTCAGAGCATACGTGGCGTCGCGTGCATCCCTTACATGATGTACGTAGGACACACGTCGTGGGGAATGTAGAGTCGCTCTCAGTATCGCTTAGTACCCCCCTGACACTGATAAAAAGTGACCTGACATGATCGATCAAATCAACCGCCGAAACGGTTGCGCCTTCAGCCGGCGACTTGGTAGCGGCTGAGGCGGCCTAAACTAATGTTTCGGGGTTAAAAAAAATAGAATTTAACAAAATTAAAAAAGGCACTGCATTTTGTAAATACTTGATTTAATAATTTATATTAATTTTATAAAAATATAGTATCACATTAGTATACATTGGTACATTATAGTAGTATACCGATGATAGTCACGGAAGCAATTTAGTAAAAACACATACACCAATAAGAGTTGATCTATCTTAGATTGAACTTGATTGATTGATTGATTGATTGATTGATTGATTGATTGAATGATAGAGTGTGAAAGTACTGCCATGCCTAGTGCCATGCGAATAATGTGACGGTAGATTCACTCCTTTCTTCTTTCATTCAATTTGGCAGTGCGGCGGCCAGCCTTGGGATGGAAACACGTTAAAAGACAGAGACAGACCTAGAAACTTAAACAAACGTCCCATCTAGACTAACATCCAGATCAGATCACTTCCAAGTCCCTTTCGACCTGTTTTTGAATTTCTATCGCGATCTAGATCTTCAACTTAAATCCTACTTGCATAACATGGTATGTATTTTAATTAAATTGAAGTCACTAATAAAGTGGTTCAAGCCGGGGCATGACATCTGATTTCGAGTCTATCTTGACCAACATAGTGTTACTATTAGTCTAGCTTGGAAGCGATTGCACACACGGCCTCAGCTTTAATCTCTAATCATCATCATCATCATTATCATATCACTTAAGACTACAGATACTATAAATGCCAATGATCGCATTTTTTTAACTTTACAGTAGTCTTAGTTACTGTCATTAGATTCTCAGAGTCGGCTATAGCTGTCACATCTCTCAATAAAGAGTGCTCTGACATTGAGCCGTACTTTTTAGCATAAAGTTCGTTCAGACGCTCAGTTTATCCACATCCTGCACACCAGTCGTAAGACCCTCCCGATTCTTGCAACGGCTGTTCGCCTTGCATCTCTGGCCAGGAACGCCCTGCAGAAGAACTCTCAGAGACAGAGTGACAGGCTGCCTCAGCTGGAGGCACTGGTTCTCTCCATGCGATCCCCTGTGCATTTCTTGGCTGGATCTGTCCGTGAAAGTCTGAGGGCCCCGGTCGGGGCACAGGCTGTGGGGCCCCGGCAGGCTGACCGATAGGCCTGGAGTGCATTCTCCACATTGGAAGCGGTCTGAAAGAAACTGGGGGGTGCGGGTGCCTGACGCGCTTTGTGACAGGCAACCCAAGGGTTCGGACGACCGGCTTCCCCCCGGGTGTGGGGTGAGGTTGCTGGGAAGACGAAGGAGGTCGGCTGGTGTCTGGGGTTGGTGTCATTGCAGGGCCTGGGCATGATACAGAGGGATGTTGCAGGGGCATCGGGGGGAGCGGTCTGCTTTCATCGGTCCATTGTCTGACCAGAGAAAAGTGGGGTGGTGGAGGATTTTGGGGGTCTCCAGTGGTGGGAGGCATAGTTGGGTGGGGCAGGGGGTGTGCTCCTAGGTTCCATACGGGTGGTCTAATTGCAGGGGGAAGATATGATTGCGAGTCGGTGGAGGCGCGCGTCGTGTTTGGCCCGTTCGGCGTCTCGCCCTGCAGAATTGCAACTTGGCTGCTGGTCTGTTGCGTGAGTGCACCCAGACTTCCGGTGGAATGAGAGACGAGAGGGCCAAAGGGATCGTAGAGAGGGGGGGCTTGGGGAATGGGAAGCTGTGAGGGGGGGGAGTGGTAGTGACAGACCCAATGAGTGGATAGTGGGGGACTTTGGTGTGTCGCGACAGGGGCGGGGGCTGCTCTTGTCGGACCGTCGGGGGTGATGCTCGGCTGTGGAATATCTGCAGAATCGGGGGGGTCGGAATGGGAGAGTGGAAGGCCCTTTGGGGCATCTAAAGTGGGCGGGTCGTCTGTCTCCCTGACGGCCTCGGTTGCGTTCGGTGGTTCTGTGCCCTTGGACGGCAGATTGAATGTGACTGATGCCCTTCGTCTGGTGGATGAATTGGCGCCTTCTGGAGAGGACAGGGAGGCAACAGACAGGGTCTCCTTCTCAGACAGAGCAGGAGATCTAGGGCTCGTTTGTTGTTGTTGGGGGGGATTGTTGTGGCCCACATCTCTTCTTGGTGACCTGCTGTCTGAGATCATGCCGTCCTCATCCAGGTCTCTCCGAATAACAGACTGAGCGGAGGACAACCTGTCTCTCTCTCTGTCTTGTTTCCTTTTCAGACAGGACACCAGACCTCGAGAGGATCCTGTGTCAGAGGGGACACGAGCGAGAGGCGCAGGCTCGGGAACTGTTTGAGGGGGGGGAGAGGGGGCTGCAGGGTGTGGGGCGGGGATATGGGATGGACGGTACGGAAGCGCAAATTGAGCAAGAGGAATTGGTTGACCGAAAGGCGGGGGGGCTGGATGAGGACGCGGCCTCGACGTGTGTGTGAGAGGTTGTTGAAAGGACATCAAAAAATTTGGTGGTACAGAATACGAAGGATGTGGCCGAGGTCCATGAGCACTGCATGGGGTTCGCATGTGCTGTTGCACAACTGGTTGTACTGATTGACTTTGGGGTCTCTGATAGTTCATAAAGTTGGAAGAGATCGTCCACCTGTCTCTGCTTCTGCGAGGAGATGCACCTCCCCCAGCGGCATATTTGGCTACAGCCCTCAGGACTTCTGTGTTTCTTCCGATGACTGAAAGAGTTGTGTGCTGGAGCTGCACACACATTCAGGGACGCAGAGGGAGGTCAAGTCTTTTCAGTGAAATGCTTCGCTGTCATGAATCGAAAAGATGCTATTCACTTTTCGGACAGGAATAGTTTTTTCACTTCTACATCCTTGAAGATGAAGATCTATTTCTTCCGCGTTCTTCCATTCTCTCCTTTCCCTGAATTAATCTCCTTTCCCTTTCCCGACGTACCTTCTGTAGCTCTGTAGAGCCTCCCGTGCCTCCCCCCCCCGAGAGCTGCTGCACCAGAGGAAGGAGAACGCGGCGCGCCCACAGAGGCGCCCCTGCCCAGGCATCGGGAGAACCCTCGACGGGACTCTGCATCGACAGGAAGGAGTATCAAATAGAAATAAGGCAAGGACAATCAATGAGCAGCAAAAGCAAAGACTGGCGAATTTACAAAATTCATTACGAAACGAAGGGCCAGTCTGCTGAAGGGAGGACGAAGAAATGAGAACAGTGAGATGGGCCGGAATTCGGAGCAAGAAGACGTTCACAATTTCCTTCGTTTCCATTCAGACAGACAGTGACAACTTCATGGAGCAGTTTGCAGTCGAAACTTCATTGCCATTTGATTCTGGCTTGCGTTTTGTGTGAGTCATCGACGCACCCACCCACACCCACCCACACCCACACACACCCACACACACACACACGCACCTACACGCTCGAACGTAAACGTTCACACACGCACAAAAGAGAGTGACAGAATCAACCTCCATGAAAAACGCGGACTTACTTCTCCACTCACCTCTGCATCTTCTGACTCCCCCACAGTGTCCCTGTCCCCGTCTCCATCAGAGAAGCGATTCAAAGGGTACTCCTGCCATGAGACGCGTGCCGGCGTCCTCTGGGCCCCTGCTGACCCACTGGCTCCCCCCGGCCCCGGCCGCGGCAGCAGAGGAGGGGGACTGTCTGATACGGGCAACAGATGGATTTCAGTTCTGTGAGTGAGAAGCTGCTCAGATGAGGCATCGGAGGCTGGGGACGGAGATTGAGCTGTTTTGCCAACATTGGTCCCCCCATGAGGTGTTCTTTCATGCAGTCTCTCTGCGTGTTGGTTCAGTGGAGGCACGGGGCTTCTGTGCAGTTGGTGGAAGGGAGATGCAATGGGAGAGCAGAAGGAGGAGAGGTCTTCTTCAGAGTCTGGTTGCATGAGTTTGGGCGGACGTTCTGATCCCCCTTTGATGATCCCTGTGGCTGCCCCGTCTCCCTCCCTGTCCTGAGGTGCTCTCTGAGATGCGGGGGTCCGTGTGGGGCCAATGATAGGGGCACTCGCGGCACCGTGAGAGAAAGCAGGAGAGGCCGTTACACCACCAAACGACAGATGCTCCCTCTCGGAGGCAATTGGGGACAACAGAGACCTGTGGGTTCCCGTCTCCGTGCCTCGACTCTGTTTTGTCTCCCCCACCCCGGGGTTCCTCTGGTTAGAGGGTGTCACTGACAGACCCTCTGGAGGTACTAGGCCTCCTCCTCCTGTTGCTGTTTGTTGCGAAGGCATCTTGATGCTCAGCAGCTGTGCGGCTGTTCGTGGAGAGAGCTTTTTGGTGTCTGCGTCCATCAGCTGCTTTTGTTGTTCCTGAACTTCAGCCACTGCCTCCCGAAGAACCGCCAGGGATTCTGAAGAAAAGCAAAAAGACAAATAGACAGAGCACAGATACATAATGGCATCCACCCACAAGTTTGTCATAGAGTGTTTCCGTGCGTGTGTGTGTGTGTGTGTGTGTGCGTGCGTGGATGTGCTCGTGCGTCGATGTATTTTGCAGATGCAAGTAAAGTCGCAAAGCGAGAAGCGGAGGAGGCATAATTCTCATGGGTTACGAGGAAGGTCTACTCTCCGAGTAAGGAAGCATCGCACCGAAATTACTTCGGCTCTATTGTTGGCTGGTGCCGAAACGCACTGATCGATCCCATCCCGCATGCGGTCCTTGACTGGTCTTTCTGCACTGATGAACTAGCCAGGAAAGACCCGATAATGTTATAGAGTGAAGTCGCAAAGCGAGAATCGAAAAAGTTTGACAATACTCTTGTCTTTGTGTCACTCTAGCTGTCTTTCCGTTGTGTCAATAGTGCCTGTCTGCAACACATGCAGGGGACATGCAGAAAGTACCCACTCACCTGCAATGGATGCCAGATGCTGTGTGTTCTCCGTGTTGGCCGGCTTCTCCTTTTCCTTTTCCTTCTCGTTTGTCTTCCTCACGCTCGCACCCAAAGCAAAAGCAGTCGAGGAGGAAGCCCGGGCCGCAGGCGTGGGGGCAGCAGACGATGGCTGGGACGGGTGATGCGGTTGGCTTTGAGAGCTTGGAAGGATTCCTCTTGTCTGTTCTTCGTCCGGGCCCCCCACCATGCCTTCTAAGGAGAGACGTGCAGGGAGGGCTGCCGAGGTTTGTGACATGAGGGTAGGCCTTCCCACCGCTCCTGCAGCTGCTGCGGGTGTACCCGAGGCGGATGGAGGCGCGCCCTGTTGGCCAGATGTGATGGAGCCTCTGGGTGAAGCCCTCGGCAGTTGGGGTCCGTGGGTGTCCTTCAGTGCGGTGACAGCTCGCTGCAGGAAGTCAGAGGAACAGAAAGAAGAATCAGAGTTTTTCTCTCTTCAAGAGTCTCATCAGTGTGGCGCTTTATCTGCGCAATGAAGACCACTTCATACTTGCGATTTCAAGAAATGTCGTCCATACTTCACAGCTTTTGACAGAAATGTATCGAATTGCATAAGCGCATGCGTGTATTTTTGGCAGCAAATCGAAGAATCGCATGACAAGGAAGCATCTGCTAAGCTGCAGAGAATTTCGGACTGATTAACCGACCTCTACAAGATTTTTGAGTCCCTGTCGCCCATCTTCCACACTTTTCTGCAGTCCGAAAATGGCGCAAGGGCACAGCGGGAAGGCAGGGATGAAGCAAAAGATGGTTTCACAGTGAAGTGAAGCACTCTGATCATTGGGCAGAGGTCGGCATCCCATGAATCACAGTCTACAATTAATCGAATAAAAAGGGACCGTCGAGAATAGGTGACGAGGGATTAATCAAACATGCATAGATCCACCGACAATGGATTGCACTCACGCAGAAGAAACAAGATGAAAGCGCAGGCTTGAAAGAAACACAAGGGTTCCTGTCTTTCTTCCTGTCCGACCTGATTTGACTTCAACGCTTTTCGCATGAGCGTTCTGGAGAACACCAATGAGGGTCCTCCTCCCCCTGCCTTCCCCCCTCCAGAGGATGACAGGAGACCCCCCTCAGGAGACGGGAATGGATGAATGGAGGGGGACATCCATTTCCCGTGCGTGTGTGAGGTGGCTGCCTTTTGGAGTGCTGGGAGGGGAGTGGGCCCCCTAGACGAACTAGGACCTCCCAGTTGCAGTCTGGGAACTCTAGGCCGGTTGGGGTTGGGAGTGTCTGGTCCTGCTGTTGGGGCGTTTCGTGCCGACAGAGGAACCTGGGTACCACTCAGACGGCGTTCTCGGCCTGGCCCAGGAGAGGCGTGGCCTCGGGGGGATACGAAGGGCTGCGTGCCCCCGATGCTCCCACTCATCTGGAGGGAGCCCCCGGGCTTTTGAGAGGGATGAGAAGGGGCAGCGGTTGCAGAAGAAGAACTCTGACTGACTGCAGACTTCAGAGGCTCCAGGAGCTTTGAGATCTCTTCCCACACCTGTGCGCATACACATAGAGACAGACAGACAGACAGACAGACAGAGAGACGTGCAGAATGATAGTAGATTAATAATTCATCACGTACAGGGAGGGGCATGATCATGCACTTTTTTGCTTGCAATCAAAGAGTCAGCCACTCAAGAGAGAACGTCCTAGTTGGGAAGAGCCCGAGAAAAAAACAATTTTCCCTGCAGAAGATACGGTCGATGTTCTTGCTTCTTCTGTCTCTTTGTTTTCTTCTCGCATTCTTCTTCCTAATGGTCCTTTCCCTGAGCTCCACAGCTTCCCTTCTCCCATCTTTTTTTGGTTCCTTTGATACCCTACCCACCTGCGCTCTGACTGCCGCCTGAACGACTTGAAGATCCTGCTCCTCTCCCTCAGGGTCCAGCCAGAGGTGCAGAAGCGCGTCGGCATCAAAAGTTGCAGAACTGCCATCCGAGGTGTGCTCTGCAGAGGAAGAAGAGGACCCAGCCGGACCTGCATTCATCCGCTCCCGCGCGATTGCAGCCGCCTCTGCGCCCAGTTGCTTTTCCTGCTGGGGGAATCAAAGGAAGGGGGGGCGATAAATTGGAGAAACACAATGAATGGAAGAGGAGAAAGAACGAGAGGAGAGGAGAGAGGAAGTGGCACCCAAAAGAAAAACAAATGCAGAGGTCGGACGAGTCGGTGCATGGGATCCAGACTGTCTGTACGTTCGTGGACTGATCGATGCGCAAGTACATGCACGCACGCAGACGGGCATGCAGACCTCTTCATCGCCTCCGACGGTTCCCTCACTGAGGAGATGTTTGTCAGCCCCCTTCTCCGCTTCTGCAGTGGCCCGCGCATCCTCCAACGCATCCGCCTTCAGACGTTGAAATTTCTTGTGGAGACGGGTGAGGGTCTCCAGCCGTCGTCGGAACTTACGGACAGGCCAGAGGGCGACGGAGGTGCCGTCTGCCGCGTGCAGTCTTGTTGAGGGGGACGGACTGGGTCCCGGAGAGGCGGAAGAGGAAGAAGAAGAAGAGGAGGGCATGCCGGGGTCCGCCCCCAGTGTCCTCCTTCTAGAAACCCTTATTATCTGCAGGAGCGATCGAGCAAAGATGTTCCTCTAGCCGGTTTCCACCAATGGTACTTGAAAACCGAGATACAAGAAATGAAAGATGAGAAGAATGAAGAACCTTCCATTAGGCCTAGGACCCTCTCTACCCCCTCTCTCCCTTCCCTGCTGACCTCCTCTGGGGCCTCCAAGGTGTAGGACCTAGGTTCAGAGAGGGTCTCTAGGGTCACCATCAGGCTCTCTGCTGGCCAGAGCTCTTCCAGCATGTCATTCTGCACACACAAGCAATGGCACATAGACTCATGCGTGGTTTTACTCAACGTTTCTTTTCAGAAGCAAACAAATAAGAAGCAGCCGAGACCGAATGAAAAACTTGACAGACAAACGGAAAAAGAAGTAAAGAAGCAGACGTGAGGCGAAGAGAAGGGAAGCAAAGAAGACAGCCGTACCACAATTCACTCACTCACTCACTCACTCACTCACTCACTCAGACAAGAGGCGAAAGAAGCTATGGCTCACCGCTGTGTCGACAGACGAGAGTGTCTGTTTCACTCCCAACAGGAAAGTTTGTGTTCTCAGAGGCCCAAGACGGTCCTGCATGTGCATCAATCCATTTAGCCACACATGTGCAAACCCATTGCAGCAAAGAACTGGCCCGCAGAGAGAGAGAGAGAGAGAGAGAGAGAGGGAGGGAGGGAGAGAGAGAGACAGACAGACAGGCAGACAGACAGACAGACAGACAGACAGACAGAGAGACAGACAGACAGACAGACAGACAGACAGAGAGACAGACAGACAGACAGACAGACAGACAGAGAGACAGAGAGACAGACAGACAGACAGACAGACAGACAGAGAGACAGACAGACAGACAGACAGACAGACAGAGAGACAGACAGACAGACAGACAGACAGACAGAGAGACAGACAGACAGACAGACAGACAGAGACAAAGACAGAGACAGAGACGGAGATGCATGATCGACCCCAATATCATTAGTTGAGAGAAGCACGGATCAAAAAACAATTTTCCTCCCACATAAATTCAAAAGGAATTCAGACAGAACTTACGCACATACATCCCCATTTTCAAATAGATTGAGTAATGCCGCACAAATCATTTGTCTTTCCAAACTGTTCCCCTGAAGCCCCCCCCTCTCCAGAGAGGGTCCCGCCTCAACTAACCCACCTGCAGTTCTTGAAAGAATCTTCTCACGTCCTCATCCTCAAATTCCCTCAACGCCGCCTCGTTCTCTATCCACATCGCCTCAGTCTCGTCCATCCCAGCAGGAAAAGCCCCCAACGAGACACCCCCAACACCGCCTGCACTACTGCCATTTGAGGCTCTCGCGGGTTTGTCCCCATTCTCCCCCCCCGTCTCGCTTGAGGTCTCTGCCACCACATCCGAATCCAGCCTCGAACGGGAGGACGCACTCCGGTCCCGCCCACTCCGCACAGAGACGTCCATCAATCCCCGAGGCGTCGGAATGTCAAACCCCTTCCCCCTACCTGCGGCTGCTGCCACTGCCGCGGCACTCCGCACGGTCTTCGGCACAACAACCCGGAAAGCAAAC
>JAHBMJ010005755.1:33560-66548 GCA_018398765.1 Chromera velia | reverse complement strand
CTGCCAACCGGCCGCGCCCACCCTTGAAGAGGAAGGGAAGGGCGATGAAGCAAAACAACGTCTGACCGGAAAGAAGCCGAAAGCACGCAGGAGTCGAAGATTGACGGCAGCAGCTTGGGCCAACAAGCAAGCGGCAGAGAAGCCAATGGCATCACAGCAGCCATCACAGCAGTCACCTGGAGATCAAAAAGCCGCTTCTGTGGGGAAAGAGAAAGGGAGAGGGAGGAGAAAGCAGGAAGGGCGCATTTCATGGCGCCGTTTACCAGTAAGGTCAGAGGGTAAGAGTCGCAGTGCGGTCGCGCGATTGGGAGAAGGAGGAGGGCGACTGCAGTCAGAAGGGCGGGGGTTTGGGAACAGCATCCAAGGCTCTCGTATGAATGTTCCGAGCGCTGTCGCCACGAGACAGGCAGGATTTGAGCCGCATGATATTTTGAACGGCCGAGGTGACAGTATGCGGTTGCGTGGCTCACCGCACGATGGCCTGGCGGGTGAGAACACTGTGAGAGCCAGATGGGGGAGTGTGTCCCCTGGCTTTGAGACGGAGGCAGGCGTTGTGTCTGGACAGGCAGTTGATGGAGAATTCGATTTTGGCGGGATGGATGGAGATGAGTTGATGGAAGAGGGCGGTGTTGATGTGATGGAAGAGGGAGGCACGTGGAAGGAGACGCCCCACACGACATTTGATTTTCCGGTTCCGTCTCCATCAGAAGAAGTGGTGCCGATGAGGCTCGGCTTAATCGAGCGGAGGCTATTCCCCGACGAGATTGGAGCTGGGTCGCAGTTCGGCCAGACAGAGGGTGGAGAGAGACGAGATGACTGTGCAGGGCGGTCAGACGTGGAAACAGCACGCGAGACTGCTTTCAGGAAACACGGAGACGGGCGTGATTTAGTGAAGACAGGCAGAGCAGAAAGAAAGAAACAGAAGCAGCAGGAGAAGAAGGAGAGACAGAGACAAGAAAAACATGAAAGGGAGTTGAATTCATTGAGGGAAGAGAGGCAAGGGACGGTGGAAGTTGCGGTGTCGAGGCAAGCGAGACGAAAGCAGGAGAGGGAGGAGGTAAAGGAACGTGAAAAGGAGAGGGCAAAAGAGACGGAAAGAAAAAAGAAACGAACAGTTTAGCAGACGTCTGGTGGGCTTTGCAGACCACCTCAGTACGACCCTCTCGTGCGAGAGTACTGGCGAGATCTTTCCTTTTGGGTGCGGACGTTGGGCGCGGATTTCGTACCAGAGATGACAGGGGTTGGCACGGCTGACTAGCATGCCTTCTTAGCGCGTTCTCGCCAAGGTGTTGAGCCATTTGTCCCTCAGGTGTGGCACGGGGTGTGAAAGAATTAGCATGGTACTACGGAGTTTGCGTTGTGTATAACGGTGTGTGAATTCGTTTGGCTTTAGAATTCTTTGGTTGTCTGAGCGGCTGTGCCTATTCTGACAGCATCCGACGGCATTGACGTTGGAAGTTGTTCATTTATTGTTAGCTCTTGGTTGGTTCTTTTGCCTCGCTTGTCTGTTTGTTGCAAGCTTGTTCGTAAATGTGAGCCAGATTTTTTTTCTTTGGTCTACCGTGGAGTATATCACCGACCGCACGTGGACGCGGTCCAGGAGGGGGAGGTGGCACGGTGTAGGGAAGAGTGAGACGACATGATTAAATCAGATTTAAGACGGCATCACTGTATGACTCGGTCTGAATGGACAAATGAATAAATGGAAAAAATTCGTTTCTAGATCGATGCTTTCAGCTTGTTTGTTGTTCTTTTTCTTCGGCCAGCGTGGACGTGGCCTGGAGGGAGTGGTGGCACGTAACGATGTGAGCGTCTGAGTGACAATAAGTGGTTCCATGTATCAGAATGGAATGAGCCACGCGCATGCCGAGCCTAGCCGTATGCATGGCGTCGCGCCGTCTATGAGTTAATACACATGCAATGCAAGTCTATGCAGGTCAGTCACTCTGAAAGCAATAGAGCATTGCTTTAGAAAGAAGTATGAACCTTGCATGACAGAACTTGAACTTACGACCTATGAGCTCCGTTATGCTAGCCAACTAACTGCCACTCTCCAACGCAATGCATACTGGTCAAAACAATCTTGTCTGCTTTCTTGAACTCTCCTCGTTCCTCGTACTGCTGCAGTGGCAAAAAATCAGAAAGAAATACGTATGTTGCTGGGCCCTCTCATAAACTGAAAAAATTTCATTTTCATGAACCCTTATCCTCCAATTCCGCCTATAATTCACGGAACCCTGTCTGCTGCCAGACGTACAATGTACAAGCAGCAAATAACTGATGTTCAAGCCTCGTGAAAACTTGAACTGAGCTCCTCCCAACCTGTTGATGACTTGCGTCACAGGTTGTAACCACCGGTTAGTTCCGCCCCTGTCGTAGAACCCTCAAAGTAGTGTTTTTCATTCTTGAGTCGACGACGACTCAAAGCTAGGTTGCCCAGGCACACAGACAGAACAAGGATCCACACCACAAGCTCTCAACTAGGTCTCGACTCTACGTCGCCCAACGTCGCCAAGACTGAAACGACCCTACTGTAGGCCAGACTACTCATTCTCCTCACTCTTTGCCATATTCTTTCCCAATTTCATGACTTCACCACGAGATAATGCACCTTCATGCACACTATTGTCTCGCTCCTTCTTCTTTTGTCACTTTTCTACATCCAGAGTCAGATTCCTCTTTGATTGTATCATACTTTGACGGCTTGGCTTGTAGAGATCGACCTAGACAATCCCACTGCCACTGGGAAAGCATTTCATCTCCCGTCAGATGGGACTAACGGCGGCACTCCTTCTTATATGCTTTCCTCTCTGCCGGTCCCATCAATGACACTCTCTCTTCTTCCGATATACTTGCCTTTCTTCCCACCATATCTGCAAAAACAAGGCACCACTTCTTGCATCGTGTCTTCGTCACCTCGCTTAACTCTTCATCTGCTTGGGCTCTCTCTGACTGTGTGAAGAGTAAAGATACATTGACTGCTGCTGGTCGCTTCGTCTCTTCCACCTGAGAGAGTGATATTCTCTCTGAGAGACTCGGAAGATGGTTTCTACCTCCTTCATCTCTTTTTCTGTCAACAGCTCTCTCTTCCTGATCAGACCACTGGTAGGCATACTGCACTTTGTGTTCATCTTCTTGATGTCACAGTGGGCAGTAGGCACTTCGAGAGGGATCTCAACATCTTTTCTCAGGCTGTCCCTCTCCACCTCTCCTCTTATAATTCTTTGGGCGGTCAGCTCCTCTTTCCTCTATGGAGAAGCTACTAGAACAGCTGCATGTACTCTTTGATGCTTCCTGCTTTAAAGTCGTCATCTGCTTCTGCTGCTTCACCACAGTCTGATGGTTCTTCTCGAACTCGATGTCGGACGATGCTTTGTATGAGAGACGACGGCCTCGCCTGCATTTCTTCTTCCTCTATGCGGTGTCATGCGAAGTTGCTGCCTCATCCTGTGTGCCGATCTCCTTCATGTCGATAAAGTTCTTGTGATTGAAGGTGAGAGCAAGTCGACACACCTCCACAATCACCGCATCGAAGTCTGCACGGCTCTTCTCGAGTGTCTGATGACGGAGACGCTCGATCTTCTCTCCAAGCGCAAACACTTCCTTAGCTGTGTCAAAAAGTGACTTCATCTTACTACATCCTACTACCTCTATCACAGGGTTCTCTACTGGTCTCTGGCTCCCAACTAGTTGTGAACAACTACACAACGAGACTGCATGCTGATGCTCCGATAACCATAAGCGCTGAGGTTTATTTTAGGGTTTATTTGACTGAACGAAGGCTCAATCAACAAACGACGCCTCTCTTATCCCCTTGGTCAGAACAAGGGCTCTGCTAGCACCTGTTACGTGAACGTGGTGCAGGCACTATACAGTCTATCAGTCAGAAAGTCCATCGTCGTTCGTCTTTCTACCGTCTTGCTGTCATCTAGGCTGTCAGTCTGATCTTACGCACTGATGCAACACAAAGTTTGTGTTTCTAGAGCAGTCTTAGTGAGCACCGCGGCTGCGCCACGGTGCTCGCCAGCTGGCACCGCGGCGCAGCCGTGGTGCCTGCTCAAGCTTTCTGCGGCGCAACACTTGGTAGACTTGATCTCGATATGATCTTTTTTTTTTTTTATACCGCCGCGGAGAGACAAAGGCGACGGTGCCGCCGCTCCGCGGCAGACCCGCCGCGGAAACTTGCTTGACCGGCACTGCGCTGCTCCACGGCACATCGCGGTCCTCCCCTTCTCCTCCAAGTTTTTTCCCCACAGCGCGCCGCGGTGCACCCTTGCCACGGTATGCCCTTTGGGCACACCGCGGCACGTGGTGCCACTCCGCAGCACCGTGGCGTTTACACACAAACGCCGCGGTGTCTAGAAACGCTGACATAAACGCGACTGTTGATGGCCCCGGAAAGCGAAGCTGGGGGCATTTGGCCCCGGAAAGTGAAGCGGGGGGCACTTACCAAACAATCCCCTGAGCCCATGCATGCATGGCCCCGGAAAGTGAAGCGGAGGGCACTTACAAAACAAAAATACTCCAGTCTATACATGCATGCAGTCTTTCACCAAAAAAAGGCTCCGAAAAAATCCCGCCCCAAATGGTCCAGAAAAGCATGCATGAACCTGCGTCGTCATGCATGCGTGCGTCAGTGGCCCCAGAAAGTGACAGGCTGCATCCCCGGGCTTTTTTCCTGGGGGAGGGGGGGTTCTGCGGCTTTTCCCGCAGCGGGGGAGGGGGGTCGGCGCGACCGCCCGGTTGGCTAGCCGGCGTGCGTCAATCGTGAAGTTCTCATTTTTTTTGCTTTCCGGGGCCGTTCGCAAGCTTGCTTGCGTCAAATGCATGCAGCTTTCATCAAAAAAAAAAACCCGGAAAGCTCCGCTCCAAATTGGCTCAGAAAAGCATATACGTTAGAATAGGCTACGTGCGGCGGGGCTTGAAACCGATCGCAATCCACTCCCGGGCCCCCCCAGCCCCTGCTTCTCTAAGTAAGTTCTCTCTCTCGCAAAAGATGCGAAAAAGAAAAAGAAAGAAGAAGAGAACGTCTCCCCCCTTCCTCTTCCAAGAGAAGAAGAGAAGAAGCTTCTAGAGAAGGTGCAAAGAAGAGAAGAAAAGAAGAAGAGAAATAGAGAATCGTCGGTCCGTCTCCTTCTTACCAGCCTGCTTTTTTGCTTTCAGCACGTTCGTCTGCTTTCTGTTTGAAATTCCCCATCTCCTTCTTGCCTGCTTGCTGCTTTCCTTTTGACACGCTCGTCTGCATTTCGTCTGCCCGTCTCCTGCTTGCCTGCTTGTTTTTTTCCTTCCAGCACGTCCGCCTACATTCTGTCTGCCCGTCTCCTTGCTGCATGTTCGTTCTTTTCTTTTCAGCACGCTTGCCTCAGTTCCGTCAGCCTGCATTGTGCCTGCCCGTCTCCTTTCCTCCAGGATGCTGGGCCGCATTTTGTCTGACCGCCTCGTTCTTGCGCGCGTGCATCTTTCCTTCCAGTATGTCATCTTGCATTATGTATTTCCGTCTCTTTTTGGCCGGCTTGCTTCTATATTTCCAGCGCGCCCAGCTCAATTTTGTCCGCAAAGAGAGAGAAAGGGAAAGAAGTGAAAGACAGAACAGAGGGAGAGAAGAGAAACAGAAGAGACAGACAGACAGAGAGAGACAGAGAGAGAGAGAGAGAGAGAGAGAGAGAGAAAGACGGAAAGAGAGAGAGAGCCAGAGAAAGACAGAGAGAGAGAGACACACATATAGAGAGAGAGAGAGAAATAGGGAGAGAAGGAGAGAGAGACAGAGAAATAGGGAGAGAAGGAGAGAGAGAGAGAGAGAGAGAGAGAGAGAGAGAGCGAAAAGAGAGAGAGGGCGCGAAGAGAGAGAGAGGGCGCGAAGAGAGAGAGCGCGCGCGAAGAGAGAGAGAGAGAGAGAGAGAGAGAGAGAGAAAGAGAGAGAGAGAGCGAAGAGAGAGAGAGGGCGCGAAGAGAGAGAGAGGGCGCGAAGAGAGAGAGCGTGTGCGAAGAGAGAGAGAGAGAGAGAGAGAGAGAGAGAGAGAGCGGAGAGAGAGAGAGAGAGAGAGAGAGCAAAGAGAGAGAAAGTGAGAGAGAGAGCACGAACATAGAAAGAGAGAGAGAGCGAGAACGGGGGAGAGAGAGACCCCTTCTTTCTCTCCTTCCGTCCCGCATCTTATGGATCTTTGTCTGCAAAATCAAGAGCAATGAGATGATGGTCGTTGATCTTAAAACGGATGAACTCAAAGTAGTGAACGTACTTTGAAGATTGCCACATAATAAATGAAACCAATGTTCAAACCATAGTAAGCATTAAGGAGTCATTTGTTGATTAAGTCTTTGCATTAATGTTTTTTAATTCAATGATAACACAAGTTATAAAATTTGTTGATAAATTTGTTTATAGATTTAGTTTTGTAAATTTCAGATCCATTATAAACATTTTTTTGGCTTTCTATATAAAAAATAAAGGATAGTCTATATAAGAAAATTAATTATGTCATAGATTCATTTAAATTTTCTTAAATTTTGTCTTCATTCTACCATATTTTTTAAGAAAAACATATTAAATCTTTCATACGTCTGGATAACGGTAGGTAATGCCTAGTAACGCCCTCACCCTGACTCTACCTGAGTCTAGCCCTGACTGTATGTGAGTACAACTTTCTGCGTGACTTCAATCAGCTACATATAGCGTGGCACTGCGTGAAGCAGTTGTAATTTTTCTTGCTTTCCGGGGCCGTTTGCAAGCTTGCTTACGTCAGATTCGTGTGGCTAAATCGCATGCAACGACGCACACGTACGTTCGATCACTTCAATCACGGCCCGGGAAATACGTGTGCGTGGGCCGGCTCAATCACTGAAAAGAACTAGAATGGTCCAGTTAAGGACATCAGTCTAGTTACTTACACGGTTCTCCATACAGAAATAATAATACAAGATGTTTGTCCAGCTTCTGCTCTCATCGATTGAGAGTTGTTCTATCGAATCACCCTGAGTATTTCACTAAGCAACTTCACAACATGGATTGACGCATGCATTTTTTCCGTCTCCGTAATGTCTCAAGCCGCGCTGCACCGATAGGCAACACAGCAGCACGGGACCGGCCAAGTCGGGCCGACCAATGCACGCCCGCCTCCTCTCTATAAGTGGCTGATTATATGCATTCCTTTCTTCTTTTTTTTTTTACGGGACAATCGGAGATGGGGTCGACGTGACAGAAGGAGAGGAGTGAGAAGTGAAAAAAAGGAGTAAAAGCTCAATGGACATTGGCTTTATTAAGGGGTTAGCCACGTTGGAATGGGAAGGGATGAACGAAAGGCGGATGGAAGCTTCATCCAGCGCATCACGGAGGGAAAGGGTGTGCAAGACGAGTGTGCAGGGCGATTTTTCGATGATGCAGAGCTGAAGTGACTCTATGACGGATTGGAGGGCACGCTCGGTCGGATGGGGCATCTCACTGGAAACCAGCTTCAGCAAGTCATTGGAGTCTACCCCCACTTCAGCCATGACTCCCGCTTTCCAGACGCACCTCAAGACAGGCAAGAGACACTCTAAGAAATCAACAAGGTCATGAGTAGCGTAGAGTTCAGCTCGGGTAGAAGACCAGGCGACTCGCTTTTGGGAAAATACCCGCCCGTGTAGGATGGCAGACTTCAAAGTGAAGAGCCACCCAGACTGTGGATGCGCATTTCCGGCAAACCCCAATACGGCATCGCTCCATGACTTAGTGGAGAGGGAGGATGATGTAGAAGGGACGTCAGAGCGAGAGATACGGAGGATGCGGGAGGTGGCGGTGCGTCGGGCATAACGGAGAAGGGAAAGGAGATAATCAGCGTTGGCGTGAGTGGGAGCGGAGGAATGACGGCTTAGTTGATTGCACCCTTATGACAAGTCGGGGTGAGTGTCTTGTGCAACCCATGAAAGATATCCCAACCTTTCACGAAAGGCTTTTCCTTCCTGGGCTGTCAAGAGACGGGGCGGTTCAGAGGGAAGCTCGCGAGATGATGGAGGAAGGGGGAACAAATCAGGAGGGGGAATGGGGACAAAAGAGGGAACGGAAGCAGAAGAATCTGCAGAATCCCCCATACCCTCAGGAAGGGGGAGAGACAGGAGGTACTCGGTTTGGTGGATGTGCACGGAGTCCCGTGACACATTGAAATCCACCCCTGCCCAGCAGAGGGTTCCGTTCTTGGGTTTGGTGATCTTCATCTGGTAACCTCCTTTGGCTGCAACCTCACGTGCTAGCTGAACTGCAGACCGACTAATAGGCAGGATGGCAAAGTCGTCAACAAACGTGGGAAGGATACTAAAGAGACGAGAAGTGGGGGCCTCAGGCTTACCCGTCCATTTCCACCACATTCCTCAAACAGAGGAAGGCACCCACCCTGTTGCTGCGAGCGTCTTGTTACGAGAGCGGTCCCACAAATTTCCAGAGTCGCGGAGCCCGTAAAGCGCACAGTTGAGGAGCCACAGGAACTTCCCATGGTCTGGGTGATCTTTCGAGGGATGGACATAAAGGGAATCGGAACGGAGAGCCATGAGGTACGCTGTTTTCACATCGGCCACAACGATTTCACGGGGGTCAAAGTCGGAGTGAGTAAAGGCCATGGCAAGGGCAATGCGCATAGTAGACTGGGAAGCGGTAGCGCAGGACGTTGTGACTCCTTCACGGCGGTCGAAAAAAGGAGTGCCATCAGCAACGACTCGAGACTTGTACGTCCAAGAACCTTCCTCGACACGCTTCTCGGTGTCAACAAAATGGATGGGCACAGCAGAGCGGCGGTGCTCGGTATCTACTTCTGCGATTGGGACTCGCTTGTATGTATCATTGTCGGCGAGTGACTGCAACTCTGCGGCACGGGACTTGGCTCGCCCGCCGAGCTGTTCTACTGTGAGCCCCCGGCGTGGGAGAAGAATGTGAGTTGTGGCAGCTTGGAATGCCACTGGGCCCCATCTCAGTGTCCTCGTTCTACAAATATATAGCAGACGTACCTGCAACTGGAGTCAGGTGGGGGGCAAGTGAATCGAAAGACAACCGATCGGTGGGGAACACTGTTTCTGGGCTTGTAAGGAGAACACTTCGGTAAGTGTCACAGAGGTGGGAGGGGAGAGTCCCCTCGGTAGAGAGGACAATGTTTCGCTCAACAACCTCTTTTGGGACCAGAAAGCAAATCTCGGGCCCACACCCAGAAGGTTTTTGCGCACCGTACAAAAGTTTGGGGCGGCCCCTGAGAGGGCACCATACAGGCTGCATGCGTTGGCTTGCAAGAGGCTGCTTGCCGTTTGAACTCCATGCCTGAACCTCAACCCATCCCTCACCTTCAGGGTCGACAGCACGGACGCTACCAAGGAAACAGCGGCCTGTGTTCTCATCCCACCAAAGAATGAGCTCATCTTTGCCAAAATCAGTGATATCAAAGTTGGGAGAGGGGGGCTGGTCAGACGGATACTCTATGTCTGAAGACTGCTGCAGTTGCTGCTGCTGCGCCTGGTGAGAAGACCCGACGGATGTGTCCGGGCGCTTGGAAGGGGAGTCCGACGGCAACGGAATGACAT
Source organism: Chromera velia (assembly GCA_018398765.1). Taxonomy (NCBI): domain Eukaryota; family Chromeraceae; genus Chromera; species Chromera velia. Next base: position 57,014 of record JAHBMJ010005755.1, on the reverse strand, counting down.
AGACAGGGTCTGGGTGAGGGCTGTCATTAGGACGGATGCACCTGCGATGCGACAGGATGGGCCGTCCAGAAGGAAGACGCAATCGGAACACATGCTCACTTATACGCTGCAGAACAGTCGCAGAAGTGTAGAGGGGTGCAAGCTTAGCGCGGGGATGGTCAGGGTGATGGTAGAGGACGGACGAGCCAATGGGGAATAGGGACGTCTCAGCAGAGGGGCGACAGGAGGTCTGAAGGAGGTGACGCAGGGCGTCCATGGGAGGACTGGGTAGCTGGGCACCCCAGCGTTGCTCGAATGGGCTCTTGTGAGTGGACCCTCGAGGCTGACGATTGTATTTAGCTGTGGCAAGGGAAGTAAACTCCTTCCAATGCGAATCATCAAGACCTCGATCTCTGAGAATGCCCCGCAAAATCGTGAGCCACTCATGATGGGAACGCTCTGTTTTGCTGAGAGAGTGGTGGCTACCTACAGGGGTCAAGGGGTTTGTGGCTTCCCACTCAGCCAACCACTCACACCAATCACCTTGAAATTCGGTCCCGTGATCGGTCATCACCTCAGGGCTGAGATCACCCTCCAGACTGCGGGACCAACAATCATAGACATTTGTTTCGACTACTTCTTGAGCGAGCCAGTCATCATGCTGGTCTTGGATGTGCAATGAATACTCCCTTTTTAACCCCATCACAAGGTCACAACATACTCGCTGCCCGGGGCGATCGACCTTCAAAGACCCCCGGGTGCCGTCTCCCCCATGCCTTAGCTTCACATGCACACACGTACCCCCTCGGATGCATGGAAGCAGGGCGCATTGAACGGCATGGCGGGAAATGCTGCTACGACCGGGAAGAAGGTCAGAAAGGGACGCACGGAAGGAACGCCAAGTGGTCTCGATGCCTGTGTGTCCTAACCATTCATGATGTGCGTGGATGAGTTCATCAACAGTGGCTTTGATGGAGATGGGGGGGGGGTCCTATGAGAAAGAAGATTTTGGTTGCTGAGAAGGAGGCTAATCGGAGGTTGGAGAACTATTACAAGATGATGAAACGGAGGGAGAGACAGCAGGTTCTCCCGAATGGGTTTTCATAACATGAGACTGAGTGCGATTTCCTCAGTGCTGCTTCTTCTGTTTGGCTGCCTTCAAACGAGCGGGGAGGTGCCCATTTACGAGAACAACTGGAGAAGGAGACAACGGAGGGGACACAGGCGATGCAGGGTCCACCGCAACGGCCGCTGGAGACACAGAAGGGGAATTCAAAGCGGGTGGGGACTTGGGCGGGGAAGTCCCGTCTATCTCCAGAAGCAGAAAAAATAGATCATTTGCTGTACGGAGAAAATTGATAATGGTGGAGGGGAGTGCCAAGGATCCAGTCCGATAGTCAAATCGCGCGCCTAGTTTGATGAGATGCTGATTATCGATAAGTAGGAGGGTGGCTGCTTCTGTTTCTATGATGGATGGTTTCAACACAGCAGGCTGCCCATTTAGTTTGCAAGGAATGGTGGCACGACGCCGCATCTTCACTTTCGTTCGACAAGCAGTAAAAACGGAAAGAGGTGTCGGCAAATCAGTCTCAGTCCATTGCAACCCTGACTCTTCAACATGCTTGTTCAGCCAGCCACGAGTGCACGTAATGCCACTTGCACCCAGATCAAGCAAATACGTAAAACCGTCAAAAGAGAAACCAGAAGAAACAGAAAGAGAAAAAGCTGACTGTGATAAATGCCCTACAGCGGCAGCTGTAGGGGAGGCCTCCAAATCTGCATCCGATGCCTCTGACTCATTCGTCTCGCCAGTTAGGGCCCCTCCCTACTGACGAGCACGCCCCTTTCCTGATCTTGTAGACTGTCTCCCCCTCTTTTCCTGCCCGCCCCCATTCCCGCCGGACCCGCCCCCGCCTCCGCTATAGCTGTAGGCCCTCAAGAGGGCAAAGTGGTCACAAGCGAGGTCATAGTCACCAGTCTTGTGTCCTCAGTGATCACAATCGCTGCAGTAGTGCTGTTTCAGGCACTCTTCGGGACGGTGGGTCTTGTGCTCACAGTGAGGGCGCTTGCGAGATGGCCCACTCGCATGGGGCCGAGGGTGGCCAGTGGAAGATCGACCCGTGAGCTGCACGCCGTGCGTTTGTGCGGGAATGGACGGATTGGCAGGGAGACGGGAAAAACAAGAAGGCTGGGCAAAGTGGCGGAATTTGGCTACCGCACCATCATCTCCGTCGAAAAGCATATGGGGGGCGATGCTGTTCTCAACATTCGCACGCACGGTGCTGTCAGAAATGCCGTTGATGAGGACCAGGGAAGCAAGCTGCCCCTGACGGCGGGTGAGGGGGTCAAGGAGGGGAACGAGCTTCTTCTCCACCCTCCAAGTGCTGAGATCGGTTTTGTCTCCCACCCCAGACCACACAGGGACAATCTCTTCCTACAACGAGAGATGGGAAATTTCTCGGCAGGCTGCCTTCACCGTCTCGATGTACTTCTCAACGTTGGAGGAGTCGGAAGTGGACAGAGTAAAAAGGGAGCGGAAGTGTGTGAACATCCGCTTGTGTTCAGTTTCCTCCGACGACTGCAAGATGACATTCTTGCAGTGTTCGACATCATCAGACTCGGGGGGGGAGAGATCTGAGACAAGATCGTAGAGCTTAGGGTATTTTTGCAAACCCTGGCAGAATGCTGCTGCATGGATGTCTGACGGCACACTCGCAGGCTGCAATTTGCAGTGGTTTTCAAACGCCTTAACAATCGCGACTCTACCCCCGTGAGTGTCCTTAAAGGGGAGCTTGCACTTCCATGGAGTGAATTTCCCTGTTTCTGTGGTGGGGGTAGGAGTGACTGTCAAAGACGGAACAGAAGTGGACTAAGAAAGAAACAACTGTGCTAATTTGTTGACATTGGCGGTCAACAAGTCTAAGTCAGAGGGGCTGGGGCTTTGATCAGAAAGGCCTTTGGAGATAAAACGGCCATCGGCCCCTCGAGGTTGGTCTCCGTCCATCAGAGAGAGAAAGCTACACTCTTATACAGACCAACAGACCCTGAGAAGAAAGAGGAAAGAACCAACTGCTACCATAAAGAGAACTAGAATGGTCCAGTTAAGGACATCAGTCTAATCACTTACACGGTTCTCTATATAGGAATAATAATACAAGATGTTTGTCCGACTTCTGCTCTCATCGATTGAGAGTTGTTCCATCGAATCACCCTGAGTATTTCACTAAGCAACTTCACAACATGGATTGACGCATGCATTTTTTCCGTCTCCGTAATGTCTCAAGCTGCGCCGCACCGATAGGTAACGCAGCAGCACGGGACCGGCCAAGTTGGGCCGACCAATGCACGCCCGCCTCCTCTCTATAAATGGCTGATTACAATCACAGTTCATGCAGGAAGGCGGGCGAAGGCGGGGCGCTCGCTCACGCTTGCGTTACAACCAGCACACACATCACAATGGGTGTATTTATGCATTGACTCATACATAATTTGAATTAATGTTGTTCTACTGTGATAGAAATGGTATAGAGCTATAAAAATTTTTATCATGCATTTCAAGTTGGAGCTCAACTAAGCTTAACCTATGTTATGAACGATTTATAAGTTATTATGACTTTTTATTTAGCGTTCCTACTACTTAAAGTAACTTAAAGTCTTGAACACTAAACGTGCCGATTATGGAACAGTTCCCAACCTTTGTTTTAATTTCGTTCATGTTTAAAAAAAAAATTAAAATGTTTCGGAGTTTCAATATCTCTAAACAATTTTTGAGGTTACGACATCTACATCTAGCGGAAATAAGCGGAAATAAATTTTCAGGTCTGAGCTCCTTACTTAAAGAATTTTAATGTGAGACTCTACTCAACTATCTAATTGAAAATTTGTCTGTAAGTTTGAATCCATAAAAAAGGGAAGACCAATTGAGTAACACCGAACAACAGAGTACAAAGTGTGGAGCTCAACTAGCAAGCTAGGCGCTTTCTCGTCAAAATACCGTTTCTACGGTGTAGATTTTAGCCGATGTAGGGCATGATACTTGAGCTGGGCTTTCCATTGAATCCATTCAGCTCTTTTGGGATTCGTTTTACCCTCCATCGCTGTTTCTAGCACGGTCACTCTTTTGTATCTCCAGTCTTTCTGGCTTTATTCCACAGTCTTTGGATCAGTGACGGCTTCTCCCCCGCTTTTTTTTCGGGCGCGGGGACCGCCGCACGCGGAGAGGGAGAGACTGCGCACTCCATAAAGACCCCCGCCTTTCTGGTGGTGAACTGCCAGGGCCTGAAGGACCACCGGATCATCGGAGCTGCGGAGGGGACCTGCACTCACTCACTCACTCACTCACTCACTCACACACACACACATACACACACACGCACTCTCTCTCTCTCTCTCTCTCTCTCTCTCTCTCTCTCACGCGCGCGCACACACACACACACGCTCTCTCTCTCTCTCTCTCTCTCTCTCTCACGCGCGCGCGCGCGCGCACACACACACACACACACACGCACACGCACACGCACTCTTTCTCTCTCTCTCTCTCTCTCTCTCTCACACACACACACACACACACACAAACATACACACTTAATGTGTTGTGCTTGTGGGGTGCTTTGTCGCATTCAGTGCCCGACTGAAGTTATTGAAGGAAGAAAAGGACAAAAGAAAAAACGAAGAGTGCTGGACAGAGAAAGAAAGTCAAAGACAGAAAGGAGAAGAAAAAGGAAAGGCAACGGAGAACAAGAAGAGGAATCAGAGACCCAGAGCGCACGTCCAGGGAGGTCCCTGAATGAAGCAAAAACCTTTTTCTTTCTTTCGATCACACAATTGAAAGCACGTCCCTCCACCTCTTGGCTGCCAGATCGGGCAAGAAGGTCAAAGAACGCAGACATGCATGCCGTCAATCCAATCTTATCCATCTCTCTCAGGCCCTCGAGGCCTTTTAGATCACACGAATGTCTTGCTTAACACATACTGCATGCACAGGCATTCAGACCGCGAGAATGTTCTCTGAATCTAGCGGGGTTCATCTTTTGAAATCGAAGGATATCTGCCAGGCCAAACAGAAAGAAATTTCCCCATCTGACTTGCAGGATAGTCCCTTCCCTTCAGGCATTTGCCTGTCTGTCTGTCTGGCTGGATGGTAAAATGGCTGGCTGGCTGACTGATTGACTGAGTGACTGACTGACTTACTGACAGGATACGACACAAAGTTGTTGCCGTAGTTTGCGGAGAACCAGAAGGCCGTCCTCTCCTTCGTCACCTCGGGCGCACTCAGCTGCAGACAATCAGTCCAACAATCAGTCAGTCAGTCAGTCAGTCAGTCAGTCAGTAACTCAGTCAGTCAGCCAAATGTTTTGTGGGGCAGGAAGAGAAAAAACTACTGCTTGCAATCAATCAGACCTCAACTGCGTGGATGCAGTTTAGGGACTTTTCAAACCTCCCCGCTTTTAAATGACAAGTCTGGTCTCTGTGGGATTCGAACGTTTCCATAATGGTTTCTTCTTTCGGTCTTTCATTTTGTTCTTGTTTCGTCTCGTACTAAACCATGCATTCGAGTATTCCAAAAAGCAGCCGCATTTCTGAATTTCGAAGCTCTCGTTTGGAACCCATGCATCTGTACATGATGCACAGGCAAAACGGGAATGTGTGTGCAATTGATTATTCGACACATTATATCAATATGCAGATATATGTGTGCGCTCGCATGCTTGTGTATGTACATGCGTGCGTGTACGTGTGCTCACTGACCTCGGCAACGCTCTTCTCAGGTGCTTCTACCTCCATTTCCGGAATCTGCATTCATGCGGAATCGAAGATTCAAAATTGAGACTCCGATAAGAAGAAGGTCATTTTTGCGTGTGAGTGAGTCTTCTGCCTAAGATCGAGAGAGGCCCCCCCCCGATGAAGACAGTTCGTTCCCTTTCTCCCCCACACACATACACATCGATGCTCTCCCTCCCTCCCTGCCCACTTTTTGAGATCCTTTGTCGACCTCCACCGGCAGCGCGTCCGCTTTCTCATTCATGCGCTCGTCGGCCTCCACACCCTCATCGAAGAGCTTTTCGGCAATTTTGCTGAACACAGAGTGCGTCGCTCGGTACCTGCAGGGATGTTTGAGTGATTGCATACATCATGCATGCAGATGTCAGAATACTGTGAGTGCCATTGATCCGCAGTTGCAGACTGATCAGGTCCGATCTCGTGGTTGTCTTTTGGAAACACGGAGACGGCCTCTTCTCCCCTCTAGCATACCTCAGAAAGCTAGAAGGCAAGACCGAGAGAGAGACAGCGCAGTGTAACGCATAGATTCTTTTATTTGTTCGTTCGTAAACTCTCATAGACGAAAGAAAGAAGTGGAGCCGCACCGCGAAGACAAATGGACGGACAGGCTGGGGAGAAGCTAGAACTCCACACGAATACGGCCAGACTCCATTAATTATGCGCAGGATAGACATACACACACACGGACCTCTTCGACAAGTCCTGTTCAAAGTCCACCTCCATCGGGCTTACAACTGAGATGCTTTCTGAAGGCAGGGATCGAGGCGGGCAGGCAGGGGTTTCAGATGCATGAGACTCACACTTACAGGAGGAGAAGAGCAGAAAACCCTGTGTGCCCAGCTCGCTCAGATGACATACTGCGAGAAGGTGAGTAGAGAGATCATCGTCTATTGATTGTTTGAATAAAATCTAGACGCCTATTGAGTGCTCATCTCTCGCGGAAGGGGGGAAGAATGCGACAGGTAATTCCTTGATTGCTTCAGCGAGGTCGTTCTGACCTAGGCCTTATAGGGCTCAATGGTGGAAGCAAAGGAAGAAAATGATTCAGTCGTTCTGAATTCTTGATTGCCGTGGAAGACTGCACTTACTTGCTGTTTTGATGAGTTGGTCATAGAAGGCCACTACGCGTTCCGTGGGTGCTTCGTCTGTCTCCGTCACCTTCTGAGGCCTCTGTTCCGTGATCCATCCGTAGGTGGTGTAGGGAATGGGGTTTCTGAAGACGCACATGCCGAGTCGAAAGGGGTACACAGAGGACTGAGAACTGAGAAACGTGCTGGACAGAAAGAAAGAAAGGATTAAGGCTGCAAGGACAGATCGATCGATGGATTATTAGTACAAGTCAACATTCAAAGAGGCGTGCTTGCATGGGTTTCTGCAGACACACACAGAGAACATGGGGACATCGAGTGAGTAAGTGAGTGAGTGAGGAGCTGTGAAAAGAAAAAAGGCCCTGCCTGCTCTTTCTTTCAAAGCCCCTTCTTCCTCCCCTCCCCTATTCGACTCACTTTTCAAGCTTATCAATTGAGGTGAAGCGCTGGGGATCGTCGAGAGTTGCCCCCATACCCTGCAGAGCAGTCCGATGCGTGCAGGAAAAAGCAAAGGGGGATAAGTTGATTCGCAACAACACGCATAGAGGTGCATGCAGTTACTCTTGACCACTGCACGGTTCAGAGATTTCGAGAGTACCCAAATGCGTACCAAATTTGACTGCTCTCTTGGAGGTAAAGTGGAGAGGAAAAGAGAAGACGCTGAGAATGCAGCAAAGCCAAACGGGACACTCGACTCTGTCCGACTACATACTACACACAGAAAGATGCCTGCCTGTCTGTCTGCCTACCTGACTGCCTGCCTGCCCCCCAACCCTCAACGGTCACTATTTCCCCCCCAAGAAAAAGACATATATAGACCATGCAACCAACCAGAAGGTGGGCAGTCGTCAGTTCCACAAAGTCATAACAATTGTTGGATCTGGAGGACACACGGATTACTGATCGTCAATTCATTCATCCATTTGTTCATCCATTCATTCATCCATGCATAAATACAGGTCAAACCTCCCGATGAATGGAAACCAAGACGAATCGATGCACCCAAACGAATAAACGAACGGAAAAAGCAGTCAGAGAGGGCTGCAAGAAGTATTGAAGGGACGAAGGGAAGACAGAGTGAAGAAGTGAACAACAATCACGCAGCAAAACGTACACCGACAGACCAAGCAGATGACTGCAGAGCAACTTGACCTGGGATTGAGGGGGCGGAGGGGTAGATACTGACAGACGGAAACAAAGACGGAAGACGTACAGACAGACAGACAGACAGACATGCAGTCTGACAGACCTGTATACGATGTCTGTTTCTTTCCCTTTTTGTTCGGGAGCTTCCATCACGAGTGTGTGCAGATTAAATCTTTGCAGAGTCGCCAGGTACTTTCTGAAGAAACAACCGAGGGCGTTGAACTGCCAGCCCTTCAACTTGCCCAATTTCGCCTTTCTCTGCCAAAACTTTTGTCCCCACCCTTCTTGTATGGCGATCACTGCAAGGACGTGGGCAGGGAGGCAGGGACACAGAGAAGAACAAGGCACGTCTGAATGATTTCTGTTCGTATTCATAAAAGAAATACACACTGCTGCGAGTCTGTTGTGGGTTTCCTTTCAAGATCCACCAGTCTTTTGATCTTCGTCGTGCGAGTGAGTTGAGTCCATGGAGGATCGATTGATGGAATAAACAAGAAAGAACCGACAATGGACGGAAGGAACTTAGGACGGAATGAAGGAATCGATCAGACAAATGCCGATACATAGCTGGATTGCCCCGGGGTCCGGATCCATCAATCAATCCACTGATCAATCGACGGTTATTTTGGGTCTACTTTCTTTCTTTCATAGAATCAGACTGATTGATGGATGCCCAAAATGTCATTGAATTCCGTCCTGTCGACTGACGGGGAACAGCCAGCCAGTTGAGCTTGTCCTTCCCCTCTGGTATGGGGAATTCCCCCCCCAAGTCAGGGAAGCCCCCCCCCCTCGGGTTGGACATGTAGATGTGCGCGTGGAACTTCCTCCTCTCGTCAGAGGGGTCCAAGGAGAGACGCTCAAACCCCAACCCGACGTGGTTCAGGGCAGCCGCACTGTCATAGTCCGACTTCTCTCCCGGACTGTAGTGGTGCAGGATGTACATGTCCATCTCCTCCTCGTCCTCGATGCCCAGCTCTTCGGACTTCTCGAACCCCTCACTGCGAGCATGCATGCGTGGAATGTGCGTCGAAAACGATTTCGATGCAAAGTCCATGCAGCAGATGGACATAGGAAAAGGCCGCAGCCTCAAACGAAAACATGTAGGCCCCCCTGAAACGGCAAACGCTGCACCGAACGAAGATAGAGACGAATTCATATAGATGGATTATATATATATTTCTCCCTGAGGTACTGACTTGTAACGGAATCTTCCATCGAGCTCTTTGGCGGGCCTTCCGACATAAATGGTCCACTTGGGTGGAGGGCCCTCGGTCTGTGTCTGTCTCTCGCTTTCCTGGAGAGCCGAGAGAGAGAGCGGTCCCCTGATTTCGCTTTCTCTGGTGGGACTGAAAGAGAGGGCAGAGCAGAATTGAACTTGCAGAGAAAGAAAAACAAAGAACAGGGCAAGAGAGTGCATAGTCGATCGATGAAGAGTAAATCTCCACTTCTTCGTTTCTTCACGGTCGACCAGCCACCTCAAGTAGTCAATTGACCCCGGCCGTCTCTTTGGAACGCGATCAACGAAGAGACGGGATTTAGTGGCTGTTGTGTGATGCTGCAGTCAATTGATCTGTCACGCCTGCACATAAGCAGAGCAACCAGAGACAGCTGGGTACAGAGAATGACCATTTGATGGTACTTTGACAGCCTGCCGGTGTGTTTGCATGGATGCGTCTTAATTGATGTATTAATACGTACATTATTATTGCATGGATGGAACATATAGATGCAATCCCATACATGCATGCACCTTAATTATTAATAATTATGAGGTTACTTAACTTTACATAGAATGCCATTTTGAGCAATTTCGCACTTTTTGCACGCGCGAACGCGGGAGAAAAATTTTGTCAGATAGACCGCTCATCTAGTCGGGGGACAATCGATTTGCATGCTGTTCAGATTGCAGTGATCACGGCTTCAGTGACAGACAGGTTCGGTCTGCTGCATGCGGGTGGAGAGGAAAGCAAGAAAAGAGCCACGAATGGAGTGTTCTTCTGCTAGTGAATAGGTTATTGCTGCTAATTGCTGCGGTAGAAGCAGTAAGAAACATGGACGGAGAGTGGGAGTAAACTTTTGAACAACCTAAGAACAACAGCTAACTTTTGGAGAAACATCAAACTTCTAAATTAAAATAAATTTATTTTTAAAAAAATTGAATAAAAAAAAAAGAAATGTAGTATGGTGTTGCATTTATGCAGCTTAATGCAGCTTTAATTTTGTTTTAAAAAGCCACTCAGTTTATATATTTATTTACATACTAAAAAAATATATGATAATGACATAATAATAGAAACACATCAGTTCCAATAAAGTCTAAGTTTCAAGAGACTAATTTAAGAGCAATCTGAACATGAAATAAAATTTTACACCAATATAACATTTAATGATACATAGATTAGAAGTTACTATCCTGAAACGATTACAAGAAAGCATTATTCATGTATGACCACAGAAGGCCCTTGTGGTCTTCTGGGTATTGGACTGTCTGCTCCCACCTCTTCTTCTCGCAGCCCCCCGCCCGGACCGCTTTCTTGCTGCTGTACCCCTGCGTAGATGCACTCGACGTACTGCTCCAGGTCAACCAAGGAGTCCTCAATGCGAGAGAGCTCATCCAGAGGCCCCAGCTGACTCTCGCGAGCATCCTCGGCACTCAGTCGTTGTAAACCCTGCGCGAAAACACACACAGAAGGAACCATGTCACGACTCTTCAAACGAGAATGACAAACGCAACCACCCTCTCCACTCCTCCCACCCCTCCCTCACCTCTCCACCACCCCCNCCCCCCCCCCCCCCCCCCCCCCCCCCCACACACACACACCTCCCTTTCTCCACCCCACTGCAAACATTTTGTACACCTCATCGCAAACACAATGATGAAGCCAGCAGACGTGAAGAAGAGTCAAGGAGAAAATCTTTCCCCGCCCTTTCCTCCCAGCCTCTCTCCCTTTCTCCCTTCGAACTCCATCACTGATTCCTCTGTTCCGACCTCGTCCTGCTGAAAGAAAAGCTGCCACACGACAGAAAAACCCAAACAGAAAATGGGACCCACCGCTGCCTCTGCAATTTGTCGAATGAAGAGCTGTGCGAGTTCAGGCTGAGTGATGCCGCAATGTTCCTCAATATCTTGGACGGACAGGTGGACCCTGTCAGTTGCTATCAGCTGCATTTAAGCAAACAGGTCGATGACCCGATGCAAAAGTCAATCCATCATGCAGGCTTTCAGTCAGCGCATGTTGCAAATAGGAACGGTAGAAACACTCCAGGAAACGTCACCAATGTAGAAGAAGAAGAAGATCATCATTCTTGATACACTCATGTGCCAGTGGACACTGGTCAGTGAATGCATGCGAGCACGCGTGTATGTTTATGTGGTGCCTCGGCCCGGGGGATGGACGAGGTGGGGCATGCGTGCAATCACACACACTCCGCACATGCAGCCAGGCACACACACACATAACACAGATACATACACACAGGCAGACAGAGAGACAGACAGTGAGAGAGCGAGGGAGAGAGAGGACCTTGCGTGGGGAGGAGAGGGGAGGAAGCGGGAGGAAGCGGGAGGAAAGGGGCGGATGCAGATGCAAAAGGAAAATCCAATGCAACGGGATAAAAAGCAAAAAAAGAAGGGAAAAGACGACAGAAAAAATGAATCTGTCGATCGATTGACGCCACTATAGGACATCCACTCACATGTTGGATACCCTGCCAGAACCTCTCGACGTCGACTCTGTCCAGAGCCTTGCGGATCCCCTTCGTCTGTGTCACCAGGGTTTCCTGCATGCATTCTCGCGTGAGAAAGGAAGAAGAAAGAAAGGAATGATTCAAAAGTAGAATGCATGGGAAGGAGATATGAAAGCATCAGCGAAACAAAATTTCTCATCACATGAATGGTTCGTTGCACGTAGAAGTAGTTGTTTGGACGAGATGGCAGAGCTTTGTGGATTCCACGAATGCAGAAGGAAGAGTATGTGAATTTCGGTAATTTGCCGCAAGAATCCGTTAAGTACGATTGCGTCAGAGCTTGCATGTATGTGAAATGGAGAAACGGAAAAGAAAAGCTGGATACCGCAAAAAGCTACCTGGCCGGCCGTGCCTTTGGGAGATACAAGGATCCGCTTCGTGCTTTCACCTCTCAGACTCAGCACACCGAATGTCAGCACAGCAAGTGATATCGTAGAAATAGAAAGAGAAAGAAAAGGCCGCAGGAAATTTCGTCATTCAATGTTTTCTTTATTCTTTTCGCGAGAATGATTGGAAAGAAACGCAGACAGAAAGAAACAAACACACACAGAGGGGAACGCCCAGACATGCAGCCCACTTCTTACCGACCATCTGTTGTTTCCTTTCAGGCCCGCTTGGAGGAACACAGCAGAAGACCTTCGTGCGAAGGAAGGTCCACCTGCATTCACATGCACAAAGGGAAACAGAGACATATGTGCAGAGCGGAAAAGACTACAAAAACAAAAGTATATATGGATGAAACTTCGCACAAACCGATGTTGTTTTCATGAATACAGAGCAGTTGTGCTTGCACACCTCGTCAATCACTCAAATATAGTGCACAGGAAAGCTAAAGATTCCTTGAAAAGCTATTTTCCTTTACAAAATATAACCAAATGGTTTCTCCAACCGTCCAGCAGGCAGGAGACAAAAGCAACCCGTCCTACGGGTGCTCTTTCGGAAGATTTCCGGCCACCATGTACACAAAGAGAAACCATGCAGAAGCACAAACTCACTGACTGACTGACCACCCGGGTGCCGCATCTGCATGTGCAGACTCCAACTCGTCCATCTTACGGGTTCGATTCTGCACTCATATACATACACAGACAGACAGACAGACACATGCCTATACATACATACATACGTACATACATACCTACCTACCTACATACATACATACATATGCATACACCTAGGCATACACACAGATACAGACACACACGCTCAGTCCATTCTCTCATGGTAATTTCCCAGCCAATGCGATGGTTTCCGTTTTTTTTTCAGCCTTCTCAAAGAAACTTGACAATCTGGCACAAACAAAGCACCGCCTCCATGCATTCCTTTTGGCATTCCGACTGACTCACCTGAACGAACGCGTACGAGTCCGAGAGAATCGCGATGAACATATTGATCAGGATCAGGGTCACAATCCCCACCTGCATGCATGCAAGAGTGCATCAGCAGCACCCACAGCGTCAGCACGTCCACTGCTGTCACAGAATGGTGGAAGGAAAAGAATGTTGCTGCATGGAGGAGAAGCCAGAGAAAGGCAAGCGAAGTCACCACATGAAGGAGAAGGACACTGCTCCCGCTCTGTAGACTTTCTCCTTACAGAACGAATTCTTCGTAATTTCCCAACAGGGAGGAAGGAGAATCATCTCTTAGCGTTTCTGCAGGTGGCCTTGAAAACCATGCACCAAGACATGCATTCACCCTGCAGAGGAAAAAGGGGCAGCTAGAGTTTCTGAGTCCCCCAAAAGCCAGCTCTGATTTTTCTTTCACAGCTAGACCGCTTGAACAGCTAAGATCAGATCAGCATGCGTGTGTGTGTATGGGCATCTTGCTCCCCCCCTCCTTGTGCAGGGAGACGTCAAGCCTGCCTAAACAAAAGACCGGAGGACTGACGGACCCATGCGATTGCAAACATAAGCAAAAAGAAAGAAAGAAAAAAACGACTGACCCATGCGATTGCAAACATAAGCAAAAAGAAAAAAGAAAAACGACTGACCCATGCGATTGCAAACACAGGCGCTGTGTAGGGCGAGGCTTCCTTGATCACTGAGTAGTCAAGACCGTCGATGATCGATCTGCAAGCAAAGCGGGCGGGGCGTTAACTGGATGCATGGGTGCGGTATTTTGTACGTCTTGCTAATTTTATGCATTTGTCAATAAGTCAGGATTCGAGCTAGTGATCCCTGGTAAAGAGACGATATGTCCGGTGACAAAACACCAAACAAAATTATCGGGGTCTATTTGCTCTGGAGGCTCCTCCCTTGTCAGTAGAGAGAAAGGCCCCTGACAGATTGATCAAGCCGGAAGAAACGGGTGCTCTAGGGGCAGTTTTCATACACGCACTATGCGTACACACAGCAAAATACACACAAGAGTGAGTCCGATCCTCATGCAGAACAAATGACCGACCTGAGAAGGTAGGAGAACGCAGAGGTGATCGTGTGGAATTCCCGCACCCTCGCGCCGAACAGCCAGGTGCCCGCAAACGCAAAAGCCCCGGCAATCAGCGCAGTCACGCACTGCAAGCACAGAGACATTCAGAGCTAGGTTCTGAGAGTACGAAATGTTTCTGTCTGTCTGTCTGTCTGGTCTGCAGAGGCTGAAGCGAAATAAATAAATAAATAAATAAAGAAAGAAAGAAAGAAAGAAAGAAAAGAAAGAAAGAAAGAAAGAAAGAAAGAAAGAAAGAAAGAGAGAAAGCAAGCAAGCAAGAAAGAAAGAAAGAAAGAAAGAAAGCAGAATGATCGACAAAGATGTCAGTCAGCCCCACTCCCTGTTTTTTGTGTTTGATTTCTTCGCTTCTCCGGATTCTTCCTGGAAACGTAATTGGCCTCTTTTTTCATTCTGTCCTGAGTGGAAGGATACGGCCACCAGCAACGATCGAGAGGAAGGACACGAATTTACTTATCTCGACGTACTGACAGTGAAAGGCAGGATGTGCTTCATCGAGTGCCCCAATACATCCCTTTACTTTCATACTGTATGAAAATTAAAAAAAAAACTGACAATGAAAGGCAGGATGTGCTTCATCGAATGCCCCAATACATCCCAGATGAGGAGGAAGCGGGAGTAGAGCTGGAGGTGCTTGAAGAATCTGCAGAGAAACAGAAGAAGAAGAAGAAGCGAACATGGACCCAAAGACAAAAGGAAGTCACTCAATGAAAGAAACGCGAACAGCAGGATGGTACGATTGGGTATTCATTCTTTTTTTCTCCTCCTGTCTGCATCAAGGCGGGCTCCAAACCTAGCGCTCACAGAGAAACAAGAGAGAAAAGATCGCGCGGTTCACATTTTTGCCACAAAAAAATTGGACACCGATTCGGGATTCAGAGAGAAAAGAGACACCCACCCTGCTCGCTTTGCACTTCGTACAGGCACCTACAGAGGGGCGAACGACTGACCTGACAAACGACCACACGATGTTGGCGGCGGCCGCGTTGGCTGCACACACACAGACGAAGAGGGATGGGGGGAATCATGAGGAAGAACCAGAGAGGGAGGCAATGTAAGGATAATTGTGCAACCGAAATGAAGGAAGCCAGCTTCTCTGTCTGTGTACCTTCTATGGGCTGATGCCCTTGCAATCTGTTTCCTAGCTGATCGATCGCCCCTGAAAAGAAGAAAAAGGAGGAGGGAGGCTTTTGAGACTCCTCAACTCGACCGACTGACATGCGAGAACGAAGACGGATGTCAGAGTCCACAGGTCAACGAATTGGTTCGGTGTAAACGAACGCAAACGCCCTCTCTCAGACCCGAATCGAATCACATACAGGACCCTGCACGCATGCAAGCAAGCAAGGATGCATCCCCCATGCACAGATTTTATGATCCATCACGGAGCCTGATAATACTTGTGTGCATGGGATTGCTTCCGACCTCGAGCGATCGAGGTCACGTAGAGAGCAGCAAGAAACAGAACGCTGGAAGGAATATATCAATACTCACACACACACACATACACACACATACACACACATACACACACACACACACACACACGAAGCGGTTGCTCATGCATTAATAGACCAGTCGACTATGGTGAACAAAAATGCCGTCGATCATTTTCCCTCCCACGTTCTTGATGTATCAACGCTAGAAAGAAATTGTCATCATTGGATTGATGACACGAAAACCCCCCATGCATGCATGCATGCCTGTAATCTATCTGCCCATAGAGATCCTCCCGGGCCCTCTGACCAGTATGCGATGATGATCAGGTAGGCGATGATGTTCCCCAATTCGACAAGGTTCCAGAAGGACCACAGGAACGAGGGACCCACCCGGCAGGCATTCATGATCATCTGCATCCATGCATGCAAACCCACAAACAAGCATGGGGGGGGGCACGCAGACAGGGAGGGTATTCACCCAAATGAAGAGGGGTGAGCAAGGACCTGACAGCACTTGTTGTTTGAGAGGAAACCTCGAAAGTACAAGGAGGCGTGCGAAACTAGCCCGTTCTCTCATTCTCATCCCACTGCGAGTCACATGTTTTTTCTAATTAGTGATGTTTATCGCAGGAGGGCATGAGAGACGGAAGGAAAAACTAAGAAACAAAGACAAGCACGATGCATGCGTCAATTCTTCTACACACCCCGTTCCGCTTTCCCACTACTTCCCTCACCTCCCCAGAGTGCAAACGTACCTGTACTATGTAGTAGATCAGGAAGCAGGCAAAGAGAAGTTCCAGCCCCCCCCTGAGCAGGTCCAGCCACCGACTGTACGGGAAAAGCCGACACGACGCAATCTGCACATACATGGAAAAGGGGGAAAGCACATAAGCGATGCTAAGAACACCTGAGAGGGCATCAGAGCAGGACGCAAGTTTCTTTCACTACCGCTTCTCCGTGCCAAAACGAAAGCATCAAGAGGAACACACTCTCGAGGAGTGCGAGAGAGAGAGAGAGAGAGAGAGAGAGAGAAGACTCAAGGAAGGATGGGAGACCTCAGTCAGCAGCCAAAGAAAGAACACGCAGGGATATGATCGCGAAGAAAAAAACGAAGATACAGGAAATTTCGGCAAGAAGACACCAACTGGCGAACCCACCTTCAGGGACGGCAAAAACCAGCCTCCCGGCTTCACGTCCAGAATAAAGCTGCAGGCACACAGGGAGAGTCGCACACCCGCTCACAAACAGATAGACAGAGTGACCTAGATCTTTCAGGAAAAGTGCATGTGTGTACAACATTATCTGGACAGCACATCCCGTCAGCTCCCACAGAGAAAAGGGACAGGACCGGAAAGAAAAACGAAATGCAGACAGCTCTTTTCGATGGGTAGCCACCTATCCAACCAAATGACGCTGCCATCCATGCAACGACATCTACATGCATGCACAAGCATCGGTGCGCTCACAATTAATGAGAAGCGATACTAGTGAGGAACCTGACGCGTCAGCCTGCTCCTATCACGACACAACACGACAACATACGACAACAGAGCCACGCAGATACCTACCGTGTGACTGTGGCAAAGTCATAATTAGCATTGTATGTATTCATCTCGACCATCACGGCCCTCGTGCCCTCATCAAGCCAGTTGGAGGTCTGCATGCATGCATTCATGCAGAATCGGGGCATGGAATTAATGATTTTCTTTGATCAGATTTCAAACGGGTGGATAAAGCATCGAGTTGAATGAAGGAATGGACGAAGAATCGCTTGATCGATTCCGCCATCCATCCATCAGCTTTCTTTGTTGGCGGGTGCACGGGTCTCCTCTTTTTTCAATCAATAGACAAACGATTGCATGGTGGGGACACCCTACCGCGATACTCGAAGGAGTCTATAGAGCAAAGGTATGCATGCAGAAGGCGGACGCACCGAAGAATTAAATGTGTCCACAAGAATCCAACAAAGGAAAAGGAAAGTGGCGCGATGTGATCCGGGAATAGCGTCTTTTCAGACAGAGGAGGTACAGACAGACAGAGAGAAAACGTTCATTCGATCTTTCGTTCATTCATTGTGATGGTGTCGGATTCACCCATGCACCCTCTCTCTTCTCTTTCGTCCTCTCACTTAATTCTGTCTCCTTCACCAAGCTTCCTAGCAACCTCCCAGCTCACAAACCCATGCACCCACCAACTGACTGACTGACTGACTGACTGACTGACTGTGTGACTGACTCACTGACTGACTGACTGACTGACTGACTGACTGTGTGACTGACTGTGTGACTGACTCACTGACTGACTGACTGACTGACTGACTGTGTGACTGACTGTGTGACTGACTCACTGACTGACTGACTGACTGACTGACTGTCTGACTGACTGACTGACTGTGTGACTGACTGTGTGACTGACTGACTGACTGACTCACTGACTGACTGACTGACTCACTGACTGACTGACTCACTGTCTGACTGACTCACTGACTGACTGACTCACTGACTCACTGACTCACTGACGCACTGACCCACCCGGATTGCCTGAATGATCTCCCACGCCCTCGTTCTGTTGAGGGGAATGTCCACAATGTGCCCTGTCGTTCCGTATCTGCATTCATTCATCCAGTGACGCACGCAATAAAAGTTAATCGTACCTCCGACCCAAAACATCTCTTAAGCGACCGACATTCCTTAACCCACTAACACTCCCCAACCCACCGATCATCCTAGCATGATAGCAGTGCGGTAGCAATTGAAGCGTTTCCACATCCTCCCCTGCCCTCTTCCGTAAAATGCGAGAAAGAAAGAAAAGCCGCTCTTCCCTCTTCTTCCCTCACCCCCTCGCCCCCGTTTTCCTAGCGCAGCAGAGACGATAAATGAGCCACCCCCCCCTTCGCACCTTCCTCCGTTATCAAAGTTGCCCTCAAACTCCGACAGCGACCCTGCGTAGCCTGCAAAGAAGGGGCTGTCGGTCCCGTTGGGCAGGATTTCACTCGACGGAGCCATCTGAGAGGTTTTGTTCTGGGTGCTCACAGAGAAGTACCCCCAACAGGGTCGGGACAACTCGTGGTTGCCTGTAGGGGTCGCGCAGGAGTCTGCAAGAAAGAAAGAAAGAAAAAAACAAACAAAGAAAGAAAGAAAGAAAGAAAAGAAAGAAAGAAAGAAAGAAAGAAAGAAAGAAAGAAAGAAAAAAAAGAGAGAAAGAAAGAAAGAAAGAAAAGAAAGAAAGAAAGAAAGAAAGAAAAGAAAGAAAGAAAGAAAGAAAGAAAGCGGGCTGAGCGAAGAATGTGAAACTGAAGTTGTGATGAAGGTGAATCGTTGGATGAATCCTTTCACGCTTCTTCTTTTCCTTTCATTACAAAACAGTCGTGTTCGCTTCCCCTCCTGATATTGATATTGAGGTCCATTTGGCACTATTAATCTGCCCACTAACAACCGCTACGAGACACTGACAGGCCACCTGCTTGCCTACCTGCCTGACTGACTGACCATCTTTGACCCTTGCTTGTCGTATTCTGATTGCAGAGATCATTCTGTTGTACCTCATCACCCAGTACTGTGTGCCCTCAGTGAAGTTCGCAGCGTACTCGGTCCCGTTGACCTCCTCTCCCGGGGTGTTGGGCAGCAGAGTGCCCTCGAAGGCTTCGTTGTTGTACCTACATGGAAAGGGGCACACACACACACACACACACACACAGAGAGAGAGAGAGAGAGAGAGAGTCAGAAAGGCGGAAAAAAGAGGGGCGGACAGACTGAGACAACGGAGAGGGCCAAGCATTGAGAAAACGACGCACACCCACACAAAGAGAAGGGGCGGGTGGGTGGGGTCAGACGGACATACGGCCGGCCCATGAACCAACCCACCAATCAGTATTAAAAAAAAAAAACACCCACCATGAGTCCTGAAATGCCCTCTCGAAGAAGACATTCTCCAGCCACTCGTGCCAGTCGCTGAACGTCGTCATGTCCATGAACGTCTTACGAAAATTGGAACCTCCCGTGGAAGTGCGAAGAAAACCCCCTGCAGATGAATGTTCAGAATATTCATTCATTATGCATGCATGGGGTCAGGGGCAAATAAGTTTATCCGATTAGGAAGTGATGACACGATTGCATTTCTTTCTGTCTCCCGCTGCATGAAGGAAGGCATCTATCTGTATGCTTCTTTGGGCAGTCAAGTGCCTTTTCAGAGTTTTTAAGTCACGTCTTTTTTGTTTAATTCGCACAAAGCCTGGGCATCCTTTTAGCTGATAGAGGTCCACAAATGAGTGACAGAAGCACAAAGAAGACCAGAGCGTGACTGGATGGAATCCCACAGGAAGCAGAAAAAGGTGATGGTTGCAAGAGGACATGCAATGATAAGAAGGGAGGACTTCAGGCACCGACCTATCATTGCGTCCTGAATTTCGAAGGTTGGGTGCACGGGTCTGATCATGGACGTGATCGTGATGAAGATGGCAAGGAAAATTGTGTACAGAATCAATTCTCTGAGCAAGACGTCTCGTTTGGCTGTCTTCACTGCTCCAATCACCCCCCCAATCGGCACTACATCTCCCTTCCTTTCCTCCTCCCCAAAGCCATCATGCGTGAGGTATCTGGACAACTGCTTCAGCTTCCTCACATCGTCCCTCATATGATCCTCAGGTCTTTTGTACTCAACGAATCCCGAACTCGACCTCCGCATCCCCCCTCCTCCTCTATTTGACCCACGAGCAACGGAACCCTGGTCACTTCCTGCCACACTCCCCTGCCGTACAGACCGAGGAGGCTGCATTGAATGCACTGCTGAGTGAGGACCTGCATACGCAGAGCTGCCTCCTTGAGCCCTTGAGGCTCCTGCTGTTCCTGAAAGGGCAGCGGTGGCGTTCGCGTTGGAACGCGCCGCTGCCATCCTCCGCCCCATTACCAGCATAGGCATCTTGTTCTATTATTATTATTTATCAGTTTCAGAACTCAGGACTTTCAGAGCTGCTTGCCTGCCTTTGCTTTGGTCTACACAGAATGGAACGTGGAATGAGCATGAAGAACCAAACACCGCATGCTTCCGCTGTTGTTCGTCTATGTATGTATTTGATCTCACCCAACGGCGTTTTCCATTAACCCAGCATGTGTGCGAAC
This sequence comes from Chromera velia, assembly GCA_018398765.1. Taxonomy (NCBI): domain Eukaryota; family Chromeraceae; genus Chromera; species Chromera velia. The sequence goes on along the minus strand of JAHBMJ010005755.1, from coordinate 36,272 downwards.
AGTTGAGCGACCGAGACGGTTGAGTATAGTAGAATCTGCAGAAAGACTGCTGATTGGCAGGGCAGTTTTCTGTGCCTGTTGTGATCGATCATGCATTAATTTGGATCAAATCTTAATTCGATCGGGCAATTCATGCGCATGCAGTTTTCAGGCAGGTTTCATAATTTCGCTCGTGTGCGCGCGACAGCTCCATAAGCACGGTTAATTTTGCTGACAAAAAATCTGTAATTCGGATTCGCAAAACTAATTGCATGTTCCAGGCCATGCATGCATGCGCGCGCAATTTAACTTCGCGCACGCGTTTTTTCGGCCCGGCTCGGCGTCTCCTCCAAACTTTCAGTATATACGTCGATCGAAGGCTCAGACTGTGCAGTGACCACAAGAGGTCAAAAGCTGTCACACTTCTACTGCAGCACTAATGATGCCTGTTCACTTCTGAAGATCCGTTCCTCCAGAGTTCCGTTCTCTTGCCGTAGAGCTTGCTGCGGGTTTAAACGAGAAGAGTTTTGTCTTCGTTTTGAGATTTAAGGCCCTTTTTTGAGCCGTGAGCCAGCTGGAGGCAGGGTCGACTCAATTTGTGCGTCGATCAGGCTTTTCCTTTCTTCAACTTTTCCTATCAGCTTCTGGCCTGTGCACTCGGGCAAGATAAGACCAGCTGATCGTTCCTTGCATCCTTGTGTTCGTCGTTTTGTCTCCTCCTGTCTCTTAATTCTTCTAGACATACACAGCAGCGAAGATGGCAGAGAAGCGGAAGCTGCAGAGCGAAATCGAGAAGACCCTGAAAAAAGTGGACGAGGGCGTGGAGGAATTCGATGAGATATGGGAGAAGGTCAAGCAGACAGAGGCAGGAACCAACCTGAGGGACAAAATGGAGGCAGACTTGAAGAAGGAAATCAAAAAGCTCCAGAGGTACGTCGGTCTTCCTTCTTCCTTTTCGACTTTGCCTGCAGGCAGGTTTCTTTCAGCCATGTTTTTGATCTTGATCCTCAAATTGGTACACCGAAGCTCTATGCAGGCGTATGCCGAGAGAGGTGCAAAGCCAACGCGCACACCAGACATCGAAAACCTCACACTGTCTTTTCCCTTCTCCCAGTGTGGAGGCCAGGCCCCGCCTGTGTACACAAGGGTACAGCCATGTAGCTGCACATACACATCTGGGCATGCACCCTCCCACATCTGTGCAGGTACCGAGACCAGATCAAGACATGGTCCCACCAGGCTGACATCATCGATAAGACAGGCCTTACAGAAGCACGCAAACGCATCGAGAGCGTCAGTCTACAGTCCTTGCACAGTGGGGAAGGAAATTCAGTCAAATGGACATTCGAGGTAGTGCGGGAGGCAGGGCAAGGTCATGGAGGCAGAAGGAGCATAGGCAGGCAGGCAGGAAGGACAAAGGGGATCCTCCCTCAGGGGCGGCACAAGGGAATCAATCGACAGAGGGAAGGAAGGATCGAGGCACTCAACAGGAAGGAAGGAAGGATGAATGAGGACGGAGGGAAGGAGGGAGTTCGTTCATGTGTAGGGAGGGCCTTCCTTCGCTGTGCTGCCTGTGTGTGTGCTCCCTTAACTGATGGCCTGCTTCTCTCTCTCTCCTTCCCTTCTGCTCCACTCGTTTTTCATTTGTTCCCTTCAATATTTTCAAGAGCAGGCAGAATAGGCGTTCCAGTTACCGTCTGTCTGTTCGTCTTGTTGTTTTATGCCCATCTTTGCCTTTTTTTTTTCATCTGCGTGCAGAAAATGGAGCAATTCAAGCAGTGTGAGAGAACTTTCAAAATGAAGGCTTTCTCGAAGGAAGGACTTGCGAGGGGAAGGGAGGTGGGTCTGTCTGTCAGAGACAGACTCTAGAATCCACCACTTTTTCATGATAATGCGCACTTCGTGAGTGTCTGTGTTCGTGGTCTCTATTTCATTCTGCGCCCTCCCCTCTCTTTTCTTGAAGCCCTAGTCTGCTGCCCTCCCTGCGGTTCTCTTGGAAATGTGAGGGACGTTGAACACACCTTGCGTGTGTCAATCGGTTCTCGCATTGTGCCCTGCTGCATTCGGCTGATAGACAGTCGTGCTGGATTGAGAGTTGCGATTTAGTGAGGGCATTCGACATGAGGACGGTTTTTTTGTTTTTGTGTTTGTGGAAAGAGAGTGCGCGTCCATGCAAGAAGATTCCCCCTTTCTATCCTTCCCTTCCCTTTCCTGTACTGCTTGAGGCTGCAGCTGGACCCCCAGGAGAAGGAGAGAGAGGTGCACAGAATGTGAGTCGCTGTTTGTCTCCCTGTCTGTTTCGTCAAACACCACAGCCACTGTTTGAGGGGGGGTTGAGACGCGCTTCTTTCTCTATCTTGTTGTTGCCACTTTCCTCTCAGAACATCGTTATTGTTTGGAAAACCTATTTTCCCTCCGTTCTTTTTCATCTCCGCGAAGGTCTTCCGTTGTTCTCTCCATTTTGTCTCTCGTCTCTACACCGAATCACGTACACCCCTTTCACGTCCTCCCTGTTTTTTTTTTCTTTTTGCAGTTGGCTGACGGACCTAATTCAGCGTGTGCAGACGAACATCGAGCAGTACGAAGCAGAAATCGATGCCGCAAAGGCTTCCAAAAAGGGAAAGAAGGGTCAGCCTGCTTTCTTGGTAGTAGCACATCTGCTGGCCTGCTCTCCTGTCCGTCTCCCGGGTTTCTCCGCCATGCTGTTTGGTTTGTCTCTTTCCCCCCCCCCCC
>JAHBMJ010005755.1:0-33467 GCA_018398765.1 Chromera velia | reverse complement strand
TTCCCCCCCCCCCCCATAATGTGCTTTGCCCCCTGTCTTCTCTTGCGTGAGAGAGAATGTTTGGTGGGGGGATGCTTGTCCACCCGATCCCTTGTCTCTCTCTCCATGAAGATCTCTCTCGTCGGGACTCACAGAATCTTTTCCTCCTGTCCTTTGTCGGTTGACTGATGCGTACCTGCTCTTGGTATTCATCGTTGGTGTTGGCCCTCGGCCGTTTTGTCTTTCGCGAGAAGGCGGCCGAATTACCGCGCTTTTGTATTAATAGAAAGAAAGAAAGACAGACAGACAGACAGACAGACAGATAGAAAGAAAGAAAGAAAGGAAGGAAGGAAGGAAGAAAAGAAAGAAAGAAAGAAAGAAAGAAAGAAAGAAGGAAGGAAAGAGAGGAAAAGATAGAGCATGGCAATCGAGTGTTTGCAGATAAGGGCGCAGGGGTTTCCGCAGACACGCAGGAACACCTGGAGCATCACAAGTGGCATCTCATCAAGGTGAGTAATTCCATTGAGAGCTGCAGGAAGGAAGGACGGAAAGAACGAGGATGGTGATCGTGCTTCTTGCAACTTTATGGGGGCTCCTTGTCCGTCCATGTGTCCTGATTTTCCGTATCTCGTCTCTGAAATGAAAGTTTCCTTTTTGATCTTCTTTCTTTTCTGAATCTCCGCAAGGCGGGTGGTGTGGCGGAGTCTTCGTGTCTGTGTGTCGATCGGAGTGTTGATGTGCATGCACTTTCCAGTCAGTCCGTCTCCCGGCACTTTTTTTTGGGGGGGGAGCACCTCTCTGATCGAATTTACTTGCGACGAGGCTTTCTTCTCCTTCTTCTTCTCCTTCGTTACCTGCACCTGATCTGAACGAGATGAGATGTCCATTGTGTGTCAATTTCTACTTGTCATCTGACTGCATGCAGCTCGAACAACTTCTGAGGCGAGTGGACAACGCAGTTATCGAGGTTAGTTGGTGGGCCGTTTCGTTCTTTGGTTGTTTGGCTGTTCTGTTCATTGCTGCGTTGGGTTGATGCTTTGGTTGTCTGGTGGGGCGGGTGCCCGTCCTGTCTTCTTTTCATGGAACTCACAGGGTCTGGTCTGGTCTGCGTTTGCTGTTTGATCTCGTGTCCCCGGCTGCTCTGTCTGGGCCGATCTTTTATGCCCTCCTTCCTTCCTTCCTTCCTTCCTTCCTTTGATGACTTGTTGACCCCCTGATGCTCCCTCCCTCCCTCCCTCCCTTTTCTCTGCAGCCTTCTCAGCTGGAGGACTCGGGCGTGAAGGAGAGTGTGGAATGGTACCTGGACTCGCATAAGTGAGTGAGTGCGTGCGTCAATCAATCGAGGAGGCAGAAAGAAAGTAGGCGGCATGCAGGAGGGTGTTGAGGGAGTGTCAAAGACATGCAGCCATTGAGAAAGTGTTGTGGGGAAGTCAGAGTGGGGTTAGGAGGGAATGCGGGGCTTTGTTGCGGGATCGTCAGTTTGTTTGCTTGGCTGGTGGTCTCTCTGTCACGTGTTTGTTTGAATTGCTTTCTGAGAGATTCAACTCGATCGACTGACAACCGAACAAAGACAGAACAGAGAAGCACAGCGGAGGAATGTTTGAGTTTGGTAGTTGGGGGGGCAGGTGATAGGGTTTGGGGTCTCTCTGATGTTTTCAGAATGCATAGGGACAGTCAGTGCGTTTTGGGTGTTCTTGCTTGCTTTTATTCCCTCTCCCCCTTCGTTCAGCTGTACCCTCGCATGACAAATAGACGTGACTTCCCCTCTCACTTGTGGCTTCGTCATGTCATTCTGGTGTTTGTGTTTGTTTGTGTGTGTCTGTGTGTGTGTGTGTGTGTGTGTGTGTGTGTCTGTGTGTGGCCTCTCTTCTGTTTCTGTTGTGTGCACTCTTTCTCAGGGAATCTGGAACTGATGCTTTTGATGACACTCTGTATGAGGAGTTTGCTCTCGAAGAGGAACCTACCTCCACGCTTCTGGGAGGGGGGGAGAAGGAGAGGGAAGGAGCAGGTGGGCTGCCTGTCGACTTTCTTTTCTCCAGACACAGAGACGCGCGCACGCTTTCTCATTTTTGTCGAACGGAACATATTTGGTCGTGCCTCGTTCGTTCGTCATCACCCTGTCTGTCTCTTTGATTGTGCTATTCTCTCTCACTTCCCTCCGTGCGTCTTCCCCCTTCCTTGTTTCTCGCCTGTGCTTTTCTCTCTCACTTCTCTCCGTGCGTCTTCCCCCTTCCTTGTTTCTCGCCGTCATCTGGCTGCCTTCATGTTCTCTTAAGACTCAAAGATGGTGGTCTCAACAATCGTTCATCTAAGAGTTGCCTGCCAATGCCATACCGATGCTTCTCCCGTTCCCATCCTCTCTTTTTCCAAAGTCAAACAAAGGACACAGCAGTCAGAAAAGCCGGAAAAGGCCAGACAGACACCCAGTGCCTCACTCCCAGTGAAGGACAAACCATACAAACACGCAGATGAGTACATGAATGAATGAATGAAAGCAGGCGAGGAGGACCCGTCAGCAGCAGCCGCAGCGGCAGGGGAAGAAGGGAAGGACGGGACAAAGAGAGCTGCAGCGGCAGCCCCGAAAGGTTAGCCAGGCAGGCAAGCAGACAGACAGGGTTAGTAGAAGGGAGGAGGGATCCTTAGGATCATAGGAAGGGGGGGCAAGGGAATTGAGGGGGCTTTCTTTGCCTTGGGTGAAGTCACAGGGCCCTCACAGGAGACGGGAAGGAAGGAAGGGTTTTGGCGTGGACGAAAGGGAGTACAATACTTTCATGAGAGGAGCCTCCGACATCAGTGAGAAGAGAAGGGGCCTTTTTCTCCTTTTGTTTGATTGAACAACCAACTGAGTACCCCTTTCTCTATGTGAGCGTTGCTTTCCGGCTATTAAATCCTCTCTTACTTTAGCAACGGAGACGTGAGAGCTGCAATGCACGCGTTGTGCATATTGGGGGCACATGTGGACGTGCTCGTTCTCTTCTCTTCCCTTCTGTTCGCTTTTATCTTCTGTTCCTTTTTTCTTTCAGCTGCTCCGGTGATCAATCCAGGCATTCCGACCCTCCACAAGCCCGGCAGTCGTGAGAAGACGACGCCGTCAGGCGGTCCCTCTGGCACCCTTCCTCACGCCTCCCTCTCTGCGTCGTCCCGTGAGAGGGACAGCAGAGAGGATCTTGGGGCAGCAGCGAGTGCTGTGAGGCAGGAGTCTGCATCTGGGGGGGGGGAAAGGGACAAACCGGAGGACCTCTCTGCAGCAGGTGCAACCGGAAGCGGGAGTGTGGGGGGAGACCGGGTCTCGCCCTCGTCTGCCTCTGCCAGCGGCGGAGTAGAAAGGACAGCCACGGGACCTGAGGGAGGGGCAGGGAACGCTCCCGCTTCTGCAGCCCCCAACGGAGCTGTGGAGGGAGGAGCTGCGTCGACTGCTGCTGCTTCGCCTTCTGGAGGAGCGCAGCCTCAACCCAGTGCATGGCTTCAGTCAGTCAGTAGTTTGTTTCTTTTTGCCTTCTTCTCTGGCTGGAGTTTTTTTCGGCAACTCCATTTTCTTTCATTGCATCTCCCTTTCGCGTCTCCAAGTCGTTGTGTGAATAGTTAGAGAGCTGCAGGTGGGAAGTGGTGGGCAGAGATTGTCCTGGAAAGACGACTTGTGTGAAATTGTTTTTCGAGTTTTACCCGCACGTGTCTTGTGGGAATTTCTGGAGCAAAGAACGGCTCGCACGCCAGTAGGATTTTGTCATTCCAGTTCTTCTGGTCCCCGCAGTGGAGTTCTTCTTCCCCAACCCCTCTGTAATTTTCTTCTTGACTGTTAGTAAGTTCCTGTGGATTTGTCACTGTTTGGGGCTGGAGCGGAAGGGAGAAGACGATCATACATTCTTTCTGAGAGTCTGCATGTGTGGTTTGCGCTTGCATGTGCCTCCTAGGAAGGATTCTGCCTCCCTCCAGCACAAACGTCCTTCGATCTTTCTGCCCTTCTCGTTCTCTTCTCTGCAGCGGTCCGCCTCCCGTTGCCGCCGCGGCCTCTGCAGAAGACGGTAAGTGCGCGTAGAACAGCAAGAAAGAAAAAAAAGGAGATCGAGGGAAAGAGGATCTGTTCCGTTCCTTTCATAGACTCTTCAGCTTCATTCAGGCCGTGCAACAAGCAGCTTTTTTCTTCTTATATTGCCCCGGTTCTCTTGGTCGTCTCAGCTTTCCTCAAAGCTTTGTTCCCGCGCGATGGTAAGTTTTTGAAGAGTTTGTGTGTCCTCGGAGGGCAGCTCAGCTAAGTTGGAGGTCCAAAATAATCTGAAATTCGCATAAAAATTCTCTTTGTACTAGATGATGAAAGTCCTCCAGCATGAGTGAACACCCAATAAGGCACTCACCTAATGGAGGGTGTGTTTCTGTAATTTGTGCATTTTCGGACACACTGGGCGTCACGTTATAGTTATGCACACTGTAAGATTCCTTGTCTGACCTGATTTTCTCTTGTGGTCGTCTCCCTCTCCTTGTCTTCTGCAAACCCAATTAATTTTCCCCCTTTCCCACGCGGCCTGTCTTGATTTGATTTTGGCTCATGTGAGAGAGCATTAACCCACTGATGAATCCATCCATCAATCATCCGCATTGTTGATGCAGGAGCAGAGCCTGAATCCAGTCCCGGACAAAACTCTCAGGGACCAGTGGCTGTCGCCTCCACCGGCATCGCCCTCGGGGGGTCAACCGCCTCTGCTTCTGCTGGTGGGGCTCCGCGTCTGGACCAGAGCAAGGAGAGTGAGTCCGCCAAGAAGGCTACAGGCACACCTGCAACGTCCACTCCTTCTGGCTCAGCTCCTCCCCCCGGGATTCCAGCGGGAGGGTCCTCCTCCTCGACACCCCAACCCCCTCAGAGCTCGCCCAGCGGTTCTCAGACGGGGGGCGGAACGGAGAAGGGGAAAGAGAACTTCGTTGCCGCACTGCCCTCTGCACCGCAGATTGAACCGACCAACCCGGCGGTACCACCTGGAGACGCAGCCTCCAATGGTCAGCTTTCTCTCTCTCTCTCTCTCTCTCTCTCTCTCTGTCGTGCGCGCGCGCGCGTTCATTCTGGCTCTCGCTCTGCGTGTGTGTGTGTGAGAGAGAGAGAGATGAAGGAGGGGGCAGTGCGAGTTTCTTTTCTTTCTGCCTTCTTGGCAGCCTGCCTTGTTGTTGTCTGTCTTGTGGAGTGCACGGTCATCTTGTGCTCTGTTGACTGCGCCGCCTATTTTTGTTTCCTTTTTTGTTCTTTTTTTGACCGACCGACCCCTCTTTGTGCAACGAGAGAATTGAGGACGCTGTGCGTTTCCATGGGGGTGCTTTCCGATCCTGAGCTGCCGAGTGCGAGGAGGAAGGAGAAATAAAGGGGCACCAAGACATGAAGGGTGTTGGACAGGCGGCAGGCAGGGTGCCTCTCTTCTTGGCTGTGCAGTCACTTCTCTGTTTGTTGTGTGACTGCTGGCTGCTTTTCTCTCTCTGTTGCTGACTGGATCTGGAAAGGAAAGGAAAGGCCCGATTGATTGATGAGAGAGAGAGATGGGTGCATTTGGATTGCGTCTGGTTTCATGGCGCATTTATTTCATTGGTGTGCATGAAAACTCTTTTCTCCTCCATCACAGGTCGGGGTACTGGTGTCAGCCAGAGTGCCTGGGAGGCGATGTGCAGGTCCTTTCAACAGATGCAGACGCCTGCAGACACGCAGAAAGCCAAAGTGGTCAGTCAAACAGGCAGGCAGGCAGAAAGGGAGACAGGAAGATGACTGGAAGTAAAGTTGGTTGCTTTGCGGATGTCTCTTTGAATCGAGGCAAACACTGACTGGAAGAAGCCTCCAGGGGACCTCACATGCATGGGATTTTGTGTGTGATCTTGGTTGCTTATGGGGTCACACGATGTCTCTCCTCCCACCCAACATCGTCCCATTCAATTCCCTCTCTGTCTGTCTGTCTGTCTGTCCCCCCTCCCGTACCTGTGCATGCAGTACAACCCCAGGAACCCCTATCCGTACCCAGGCAACCTCCCTTACCCCAAGATGCCCCTACATAACCTTGCAAGAGACGGCTCCAGCGAGGCAGCGTGCGTCAGTCTTTTATTTTATTTGGGAGGTTGTGTCGGGTCTTCCCCTGCCTTTCTTCGTTTTTTCCATCTTTTTGTGTGTGACGTGTTAACGCGCCTTTGCCATTCGGATTTGTAGGCTTTTGTTTTCAAATGGCTTGAAGATGAACACTCGGATGTCCAGAAAGATGAAGTGTCCACCTGTGTCCTACCTGACTTCCATCCCTGTTTTATTTCCCTTCTGTCTTGTGTGGCTTGTTTCTGACCGGACGGGCGGGCACAGAGAGTTTTTCCTTTCCGTCCCCTTTTTTTGGCCTGCGATTGTTGCATACCGGTTCGGCAGTGCTGATTTCCCTTCCGCCTGCTTTGTGTGGAACTTCTTCTTTTCATTGCTCCTTCTTTCTCTTTTCTTGTTTGTCTCTTGTGTGTGTGCAGCCAGGCAGCGATGTTCTCGAAGTACGAGCTCGACACGCTGTTCTTCATCTTCTACTACCAGCAAGGAACCAGGCAGCAGTACCTGGCCTCCCAGGAGCTGAAAGCCAAAAGCTGGAGGTTCCACAAGAAGTACTTTACCTGGTTCCAGGTTGGTATTCTTTTGGAGGGGGGGCGGTACTTGGCATAAGGAGGCTAGGGTCGAATGTGGTATGTGTTCTCTCAACAGTAGTGCTACAAGAGCTGTTTGGACGGAGGAGCGCGCTTGATTTTTCCCCTCTCAGCTCACATGCAGAAGGGTGTGGGTCACGGGGGAAAAACGAAAAGCCTTGCCTGGCTCCCACACAACCACATGCACTGGCTCGGAAAAGAGTTTCTCTCTTCAAGTGTGCAAGCGGAGAAATGTGCATGGACAGTCATCACAATAAATTCCCCTTTCTTTCCCCCTTTCCCTCTTCCTTCCCTTAAAAAAAAAAAAAAATTCTCAGAGGCACGAAGAACCCAAAGTGGCTGAGGAGGATCACGAGCAGGGCAACTACGTGTACTTCGACTTTGAACAGGGTGCGTGCGTGCGTGCGTAGCAGATAGATGGATAGTCTTTTTTTGCCTGCGTGGATGCCATGCGTTTGATCTTCAAGTAAGACGTTATGGATTGCCCTCACATGTGCTGATGTTGTTAGCTGTCTACAAGCAGGCAAACTTCTCTTTCGTCGACAGATTTTCTCGTGCACTCACTCGTTTTGTTTCTTTCAATGATCGATCCCCCACTTCTCTTGCTTTCTTTCTTTCTTTCGTCCCGCTCCCAATCATGGGCCTTCCTTCCGCTTCCTCCGACTGTTCTTTTCTTTTCTTTTCTGTTGCTTCTTCGACCCAATGCGTTACCTGTCGAGCCTGTTTTGTTTGGCTTTTTTTTTTATTTTATTCATCTCATGCATGCTGTTCCTGCTGCCTGCTCTTCGAAAGGAAAGTCGGGTTACTTGATCTCATCTGGTCTTGCTCTTTTCTAGTGTCTCTCTCTCTTTGTCCCTAGCTCTCCCTTCCTCTCTCTCTCCCTCTCTCTCTCTCACCCACTCTCCTTCGTCCTGGGTGATGCTTGCATGCATCCATGCAGGGTGGACCACCCGCATCAAGAACAACTTCAAATTTGAGTACGCGCATCTCGCAGAGGATGTGTAGACTGTCTGTCTAGTAGCGCTGTGTTTGCAAGGTCCAGTCTGGTCTGGTCTGGTCTGGTCTTGTCTATCTTCTGGTTGGTGGGAAGGCAGAAGGCCAGACAGACTACTCACGCAGCCTTATCGAACAACAATGGTGCATGCACTCGGGCAAGGGGGAAGAGGGCAGCCAGGGAGAGGGGACAGAAGAGTGTTGAAACGCTACTGTATGAGTCAAGGAGGAAGAAAAGACATTTTCCAAGACAGCCCTGCAGTGCTGTGCTGTGCTGTGCGTTTGGGACAATCCTGTCGATCATCTTCCATCATGCAACACTGGCGGGGTTGATGCCTGCATGGCGGTAGTGGTTTGTCGGACTAGCTGCTGGATGCGTGGCTTTTGTTACCTTCTAGCTTGCGTCAATGAGAGGGGGGTGATGGATGGGGCTGCTTTCAAACTGGCAGAAAAAGATGCGCTTATTTTGCTGAGGCCGAGAAAGGCTGCGTGATGTATGCGGATTGCGGCGTAATCAAGTTGCTTCGTTCCATAACAAGACTCGCATGCTCGAATGTTTCCTTTCTTCCTTGCTTCGATCAGCACAAAAATTAGGTTTCAGAGAACTCCGGAGACCTAGGAGGGGAGAGGGTGGGGTTTGGGAGGGGGGGAGAGACGCTTCCGAAAAGGACACCCCTTAGGGTTGTGCCTTTTGCTTCTGGGTGAGCTCGATCGGTGGCCTGTCTGGTGTTTTCACCTGGACTCACCGGCTCCACGCGTTCCAATGGTGCACTTTTGAACTGAGGAAAGCCAGAATTGCAATTAGTTTGCAAGGCTCCGTGGACCGTGGTCTAGACCGTGGTCTAGCAGATGGCAGTGCAGGTCGTTCCATAGTAGCTGCGAATTTATATTAAAATTTAAAAGAGTCTGTGCTATAGTTTAGCTTTCTCACAGCCTGCAAATCTGACATTGTATGTGAAACTAGCTTGTGTGTGAAATTCGTTAGTTTCAAGATTATATAGCTTTGACATCATTTTTTTCTGTTTCAAAGTCGTAAAACAAATTAAAACCTAGGCGTGGGCTAAAGAACAAAAAAAAAGCGATTAGAGAAGATTTTCTTTTTCTTTTTTCTAGTTTTTTTTACTTTTTCACCTTAATTGAACAACACTTAACAACAGTTGCGCAACACATGAACAACACGTATGCAACACTTGAACAACAGTTGTTTGAGCGGGAAAAAAAAAAAAAGTAAATTTTTTTATCAGGCATTAACTTAAAGTTTGTTCCTAGCGTCTGGCCTATACGTCTTTCGTCTCTTCCTTCTATCCTGATTACTGTTCTCGCTGCTAGCTCTCTCTCTCATGCGACCTCATACTTGATGTTCCTCCATCCGAATGCCTTCTTTAGCATTTGCTAAGTACTTCCTACCCCTCAGTTATAACCAGCACACTGCCTACTCCTCCTTCCTCCCAGCCCTCCCCTTGCACTCCTCTGGTCCCCCAAATGCACGCGCTTACCGCTTTCAAGTAAAGGGTTTTGGGGGATCTTTTTTTTTTTTCTTTAGCCGACGCCTAGATCAAAACAAATTAATGAGCTGCATGATATAAAACTGTTCTTGATATGAACACGTACCATCAGACGTATGATTAAACTCTAAGCTAAACATTTTAAAACCTGTCTAGTTTCAAAGTCAAATTAATTCAGACATGTAAACTAGCTTATAATAGTGTTTGTTTTTATCAAATTATCATTTTTGAGAATACTTTTGTGACATCAACTAATGTAAAGTATAGTTTTGGGAAAGAGATTAGGCTACAGGTATTTCACTGCACCATACCTTCTTTCACGGTCTTTGTCTTTGTGACTGTCCGATGCAAAGACGCTTCAATCTGACAGACTAGCTGAGAGAAGACGTCTGGCTTCGTTCAATCACAATGGTCATGCACACTAAGTGCCACACTTCACGAATTCATATAACTGAATTATGAAAGGTGACTTGAAGTGTCGCTATCAGATGTAAGTACAATTATGTAAGCTAGCACTACTAAGCTGTAAGACGAGCTCAGTGCTTAAAAGGCGTTCAAAATTTACCAAGTCTGTATACAATTAAAGAGGCGACTCTTGTAGCAGAATGAAAAATTAACTCGTCTGTCTGAAGCATACGACAAGCCTCCCCCTCTCAAACTCATCAGAATCCAGCTCCCGCCACACACCCCCTCCTTGTCGCTTTGAAAGCACAAGAGAGAGACTTCTCTCTGTGATGCCAGTGCCGCAGTCTGACAGCAAGAGGGAACAGAAGGATCCCCAATTTAATCGAAACGACACCCGCTGCCAGTGGATGGGGATTTAGGAACCTGCAGAACCCATCCAACAAAGTTTAACTGACATTTATGAAGGGGATTATGCTGGAGAGGGATGGTGAAAGGGGGGAGGGGGGGATATTCTGTGAAACTTTCTGCATGGGCATGCATCGAACAATTAGGTGCCTGCAAGCAAACAAGTTTCTGTCTTACTTGCTTCATTGCTTCCTTTGTTTTTTTATTTCCTTCCTCCATCCCTTCCTTTCTTCCTTCCCTCCTTCCTTCCTTCCTTCGCGCCTTTCTTTCTTTCCTTCTTTCTTTCTTTTTTTCTTTCTTTTCTTTGCTTCTTTCGTCGCTCCTTCCTATTTTTCTTGATTTCTACCTTTCTTCTTTTGCTTGCCCGTTTCTTCTCCAACTCACCAGAGGGGACGAGTATCTCCAAACAGACAGACGCAAACGTGATCTTGCCGACATCGAAGAGCGTTTCGAAGCCCTGAGAGAGAGGCAGCAACAGGGCACAGGAAGAAAACAAATGGGGAAAATAGACGCACACACACAGTGTGACACACACACACACACACACATACACACAGAAAGAGAGAGAGAGAGAGAGAGGCACACACACACACACACACACACACACATACACGCGCGCGCGCGCGCGCGCAGACACAGACAGACAGACGGACAGACAGACAGACAGACAGATATAGATCTAGGATATAGATAGAGAGAGAGAGAGAGGGAGAGAGAGCCAGAGACGGGAGAGAGAGAGAGAGAGACAGAGAAGTAGAGAGGGAGACCTACCGGCGGACAGAAAACTTGACGAAAAAAAGAACTTCGAGGGATCCACGGTTCTCTTCTCGATCGTCTAGCGTCTTTTGAAGAAATTGCAATTTGAGTGATCATTCCACCAATTTGAGTGATCATTCCACCAATTTGAGTGATCATTCCACCAATTTGAGTGATCATTCCACCGATTTGAGTGATCATTCCACCAATTTGAGTTATCATTCCACCAATTTGCTCGAGTGATATCAGCAGCTGCAAAAACGCGTATCGATTGTGCAAGGTGCTTCGTTCAAGAATTGACGACGGAGATGCTTTGAAAATGCAGAAAGAGAATCGAGGAGGATGGATTGGAAATGCAAAAGCGCAATCGAGCAGGGTGACAAGGCTTCCACAAGGGCATGTACCGGCATGTAAACAGACAGGATTGGTTGGAAGGCAGGAAGAGAAAGCGACAGCACACAAGAGAAACGAAAAGGAATGAAGAGAATTAAGTGTGAAGGCGGACAGACAAGAAACTCGACTGACACAGTCTGACAGCTGCGAAGATGAGAGCGGGCCACGGGTCTCTGGCTGGTCTGTCCAGTCGCTTTCTATGAGAGGAGGCAGCCCCCCCCCGCTTTATATCTGACGGTCATCTAATCGATAAGGCAGGTCGAGGGTGGGAAGATCGTCGATTGTTCGTGCGCAGTGCACGCGCGCATCATCATGAAACAAGTACAGCCGAATGGGTCGGTCGCCATGGAGTCGTGCATGCAGCTGGGTTGGTTGGTGAAGTTTGCACAAGAGAAGATCGAGGCTGCTTTCTGTAGGAATGCCTGCCTGCCTGCTTGAACGCTTCTGGTGCACGGTGTTGCTCCGGCCACTGTGCCGGTTGTCGTTGAAAAAGCCCTCTTGCAGTGTGACTGCATGTACGTGCGAAAAGACGCTTGCTCGCTTGTTTGCTTGACTGCGTGATCGATTGATCGATGGCCTCATCTGAAACGTGCCCCTATACAGTGCCACACGAAGTCCTTCAACTTTCCTTCTTTCTTTTGAAATGCGCGAGTGATGGATAGATGCCGGAGGAAGATGCTCATCTCATCTGATTCATTGAACCGTCTCTCCGATCATCAGGGCTCTTTCTTTGTGTTCCCACAGTCTGCATGTCTGGATTGGGGAAGCGAATGCATGTAGGTGTGGAAGGAAGACGTAGAGGCCCTGCTGAAGGAAGGACTGAGAGACGTCCGAAGTGTTTCCAATCTTCTTACAAAACCCCCAGTTCTCTTGATTGCGGTGTAGAGCTTCCCTCCCGCTCTGATTTGGGGTGCGCGTGGGTTCGGGTCTTTCCTTGATGTGGTAGAGGACTTGGTAATACGTACGGGGCTTTTCGGTTGCGTCTCTTGAGTGAAGTCGTTCTTGTGCTCTTGTGGTTGTGGTCGTTCACGACAAGGAGACCCACGACAAAAGACAGGCAGGCAGGCAGGCAGACAGGCAGGTTGAAATGAAATGAAATGCAGCCACGATCGATCGATGGTGCTGATGATGAACCAGCTGAGGAACAAACGTGATCGAATGATCATGCACGCATCCGGAACCCGACCCCTCCTCCTCCTCCCCCCCCCCTGAGAGTAGTCGGACTGCCATCCCAGGTGGCACTCCGCCCTCTCCCACTCCCAGCAGAAGAAGAAGTCCAAACTCCCCTTGCTGTCTCACGCTGAACGCCGACGTTGGCTCTTTGTCTATGGCGCCGTTGTGCAAAGCGATCGACCAGGTCGGCCTTTGTGTACAGTTCCTCTCTCACCGTCAAGTACATCTCACCCACAGTGCCTGCGTTCGCAATGTACGCCCGGCCCGGGAATTCTGACGCCTGCTGTGCGTTAGGTGTCCAACTGAGCCTTTCCCTGAGTGCTACCACAGGCGGCCATCTGTTCGCAGACTCCCACGCCATCCTCCAACCCTCCCAGGCAATGAAGGAGTCCCATGCGGATCGGAAAGAACTCCCAATCTGACCCCAGACCTCCCACCCGGCAACAGCCCTCAAAGGCTCGACGACGTAGACCCTCCACAGCTGTGCGACTCTCTGTTGGAACGACTGCACAGACGGAGAGCCACGAACTCTGTCTGCCAACTCCTGCACTCTCGCACAGAAGTTCGCGTAAGCGGGACGGCACACCCTCTCAGCCCACGCCCACGCAGCCACCGCATTCTCCCACAGAGCGCGAAGACGGGCGTACCATGCCAAGAAGAAACGGCCTCTGGGGCTTTCCTCTGCCCTCTGCATCTCTCTCTCATGTCTGTTGACGTCCTCATTGGTCTCAATGGCTTCTCTCTCCTGGGGGTCCTGCACGACCAGCTCCAGCACTCTCTTCGTGAAGTGGTTGCAGTTGCGTGTCCTCAGCCTGTAGCTCTCTACGGTCCACTGGTCGTACTCCAGGAAGAGAAGTTCGCAAATCTCGAGGTCGGTCAGTGTGGTGGTTCCCATGGGCACCCTTCTGATCGCAGTGGCCGAGTCAAAACCGTGGGTTGGAAGGTCCGTCGCCACGATCCCCCCCAGAAACTGGATCTCCCACCGCCTGTCTATGATCACAGAGGAGTGGGGTACGAACTCAATGTTGTACCCCATCAACGCATGGGAGATGGAGGGGACCCAGCCATTCGAGATATCCCTCAGCACGTACTCCACCGTCCGTCTGCGAGTCCCACCAGCCACCAGGAAGGGGTAGTCCCTCTCGAATTGCCTTTTGAGCATCTGGAGGTGCTCGAGGCAGCTCTGTGCGTACTGCCCCCTCGCTGGTGGGGCACTGTTCTCTGAGGGAGAACCAGCAGGGGAGTCGCTCTGGCCTTGCATCTTGTGCCGCTTGGAGAGAGAGGGAAAGGAGGGGGAACTGTCTTCTCTTCAGTCTGAACCTTAATTGCACGCAATTTATGTGGTCTGTCGCAAGTTTCTTGCGAAAACTTCTTTACTCATCAGACAGCGCCTTTTGAGAGTGTCGTTCATAACGGATCTCTCTGCTGAAGCTCGTGTCCCAAAAACAGGGAAAGCTTTACTGCAGCTATAGGGCTCGATCTGCATGATCGATGCACGCGTACATGCATGAGGGCAAAAATATGTGTATTAAAAAAAAAAAATTCATGCATGCAAAAAACGAAAAGAAATTCGGCCGATACAGAGAAGAATTAAGACCCAAGCATGCATCATGCATGCATTGTGTTGCCCTCTCCGTAGCGCGGGTCCCCTGAAGTGCATCATTGCCGCCGGGGCCCCTGAAGACTATAGAGGCTGAAGTGCATGCTGCGGATCAAATATCCTGTGCACAAAGTAGCACAAAGGTAGGTCTCACAATCAAAACTTCGGTCAAAAGTGTTTCTTTCCTATTTTTTAAAAAGCGGAACCTTCGGACAAACTAGGCTGGCCCGGATCCGCCCCTCATATATGGGGACGCGGCATGCATAATAAAAACCTCGATCATCATTTTTTAACACTTAAAAAAAAAAATATATGTAGTTTATTTTTCTTCTTCGCGTTCCTTTTCTATGTATAACCACTAGCTAGATGTTAATTTATTCTTTATGCGTTGTTCAATGTCCATAAATGTCCACTTTAGCTCGCTTTATTATTAAAACCTTAAGCAAAAACTAGATAAATTGATGATTAAGTCAGACTAAATGATGATTTATTTCAAATTCAAGTTTTAATTAATCATCATTATACTATCTATATCACTACGCATCATTGTTTTATAAATGATCGATCATGTATGGATCACTCTAACTATCAACATATGCTAGAACATATAACCAACAACAACATCATGATCATCACTAACAACAACAAGAACAAAGATATTAAAGAAACAATTACATTATTAACATACAGATAATCGTATTAGTAACCACAAATTCACCACATATCTATGCAATCTGCGAGCATCTTGAAGTGATAAAAGAGCTGTACATGCCTTTCTGCAACGGAGGGGCAACCTCTACCACAGTTTTAGCATTGTTTTGCAAGCAGCTGGACTCGCGACGCGCCTAGCCACTGCACCCACGAGGCGGCAGGGGGGGACGAAGGCAAGTCGGGTGACGGAATGGACCTGCACACGGACAGGCCTTCTCCTGCAGACCTGCCCCTGCATTCAAGAACAATTTAAATAAGATTACGCGCACTGTAAATCTCCAACCCCAACCTTGTGTCACTCCCCTTGTTCGTCTCAATCCTGGCAGGCCTCCGGGAACTTCAAGGACTGCTCACTGGTGAGAGACGCAAACCCTGATCAAGTGTCTTCTTCCAGTGTCACCCCCCGTCTCCTGTCTCCGTCTGCCTCCCTCCACCGTCTCCTTGCTGCCACGCGTGCACTGCGACTGGAGGCTGGCCGGAGGAAGGCGGATGTCTAGAGAGCCTATTGGAGGGATTTTGTGGATTTGGGGTGTCTACCGAGGAGGGCTGGTTCAGGGGGGGGCTCTGGATGGCCACAGGGAGGGTTCGAACAGGCACAGGGGGGGTGGGACCTGACTGCTGTCCCGGTCTCTGCCTCCATCCTGATGCAGTGGCATCGGGAGGGTGGGGTCCCCTGCCGCCGCTGGGAGAGGTGGAGGGTCTCTGCGGTAACCCCGAAGCAGCGTGGTGACCCCTGGAGGGACTGAGGCTGCGTGCAGAGTCGTCTGGTGCGTGTGCTGTGCCGTAGTATTGGTGGAAATGTTGGTGTGTGTGGTTGTGTATGACTTGAGAAGGGGAGGTCGGACGTTTGTGAGAAGACCTGACACTGATCATTCCTTCAGTTTCCTCCTCCGAGTCTGCTCTGCCTCTTGCTCCTCCTCCTGTCTTGTCTCCCTTCCGCCTGGGGGAGTTGAGGGGAGAGGAGGGAGAGAGAGAGGCCTTCCCTGGGTGAGACGAGTCCTGACTCATGGCGGTGACTTGAGAGGAGACGAAGGTGAGGAGGTCTGCGTGCCGGGCAACAAGTCAGAAGATCAAGGATTGCGTTGCCATTTTACAGAGAGGAGGACTTACGTAGATAAAGAAAGGCAGAGAGCCCCATGAATAAACAAATCCCCTTTGAGGATGAAGAAGGGCCCTCGAGAACCTTGCATGCCTTTTTGCGACTCTGTGCAAGATCCAAACATTCCTGGACACATTAAATTGAACAAATCAGCATCGTGCTGTACTTAGCACTTACCTTAACACGAAAAAAAAGGGGGCACATCTCATTGCGCAACCGACAATTCCAAATGAAATCCCACACACAAATTCGACCAAACAGAAAAGACACACCCACACACAGACAGACAGATAGACAGACAGACAGACAGACAGACAGACAGGCAGACAGACAGACAGACTCACCCACCCGCAGACACACACAGACACACACACGCATAAACAGACAGACAGACAGACAGACAGACAGACAGACTCACCCTCTATTCGTGAGACCTTCAATGAAAGTTCCTGGAGACTTTCAGATTCTTCTGTGTCCGTCATCTGCAAGCAACACAAGACAACATATCACCAACATAGATGTGATCCTCGTCGAAACAGACACATACCACACACATGCACAGAAAGAGGGGGAGGAGGGTTTTGGGGGAGATTCTGTGTACGTCATTGAAGGTGTCGATGCATGTGCCATGCAGCTGAATGACGATGCCGTGCCTTTGCAAGGAAGAAAGGATCCCTGATTCGACATGTATCTTCACATAAAACCTTTCTTCTTCTCTGAGCTGACACGAAAGACAAAGAGCGAAGAAAAATGAATCTGCTCGATCGATGTCTCAGGTTAGTGAGTACCCAAAGACCGAAGGAAATCCGAGGTACTTACTCACCCTCCCACTTGCAGGGAAATAAATCCAGCCCCAGAAGTGTGCCTGTTGAGGAAGAAAGAACTCCAGGGTCTCTTCCCAGAGAATCTGTCTCCTCTCTCTGCCAGAGGTAAGGAGAGAGGACGCCAACTCGTTCTGTGTCCCAAACACAATCGAGTACATTCTGCGTCGTCCCGCCAACACCAAGGCTTTCCTGAACCTCTCTATGGCGTCCCTTCTCTGACTCTCCCCCGAGGGATCCATGTCGTCACTGTCACTCGAGATGTTGAACCTGTATGCACACACACACACACACACACACACACACACAGAGGGAGGGAGAGAGAGAGAGAGAGAGAGAGAGAGAGAGCGCAGCAAACAGCAAACAGAAGAGAGATCGAGAAAGACAAAACGGAGGGTGTCAAGCTTCTTCCCTTCCTAAATCTGGACAAGATTGCTGCTTGTTAGCATGCGTCAATCTCTTTTGCTTCTTTCCGCTTTCTCATATTCTTTCCTCTTGTCTCTTTTCCTTTTTTAGAAGAAGCAAACAAATATACATTTTGCCTTTGCCTTGCAAGCCTACGCGTGGAAGGAAGCAATTTCTTTCTTTCTTTCTTTCTGTCTTTCTGTCTTTCTTTTTTTTTTTTTGTCCCTGCTTGCCAATTTTCCATCTTTCCTCGAATCGATCGTTGACAGATCCGCATCAGGGATAGACAGCCTAGCTAACCATCCAACCAACCGACCTAATGTCGAATGTCTTGGCAAGATACTCCGCCCTCTCCTGAAGGAAGCACACCTCTGCTTTCTCTGCCTCCGCCTCGATCACTGTCCACATGCTGCACGCATGCAATAAAACAAATAAATGTATCATTTGCATATTCATTCAGACTATTATGATGATCGTGAGACTGTATCCCGTTTCTATCTTGGTCTACACACTACATAGAAACCAAGGCGGGCAGAGAGAGATGGACAGGGGCACGGGCAGGCTCTTGAGACTTTGATTTCAAAGTGTTGGGCAGATAGGTGCCTAGCTACTATTTCAAAGAAAGGAAGGAAGGAAGGAAGGAAGATGTGTGAGAAGGAAAGAAAGGTAACAGACCGCCAAATGCGAGAGTGAGAGACCAGTCCCAAAAGAGCACCACCACACATGTAGTAAAAGTCGAAAAATACACAAGAACACGAAGAGAGGAAGAAAAAAGGGAATCGAACCGAACCGAGCCGACGACTGACAAGGCCAGGATCATGTTGACGAAGAGAAGGGGACCGATGAGTGTGATGATCAACGCGACAAGCAGAAGGACCGGGGTGTCCTCAGTTGCCAGACTGCAATCAAGAAGTGGCAATCCATCAGTCAATCATGCACAAAAGCAAAGAGTCAGGACACAGAGATCATGAAAAGAGACTGGAGGATTGACAACGCAGGATCACTTGGTGAAAAGTTTATCGACAGAAGTTGCAAGACAGGACGATGGAATTCTGACTTTGTGGGACTACCTCTCTTCATCCTTCTCTACGCGAGTTTTTCTTTATCGATGCCTCTTTCGCTCCATCTCATCCCGGAGACGATCTCTTGCAATACGCAGGAATGACTTTCCTCTCTGTTTCGTTCTTTCTTCGGTTCCAACCCTCCCTCCCTGTTCCCTGCGGGTCCAACTGACTAGAAAGGCTCCGTCTCCCCAAAAAGAAGAGACGCAAACGCCATCTTCCCGACATCAAAGAACGTCTCGGAACCCTGAGAGAAGGGCAGAGGGAGGCAGGGAGAGGGAACTGAGAGAAAATGCATCAACAGACACGACACACGTACGTGCACACAGAGAGAAGTAAGGGGTGTGGGGTCGGCAGGCATGTCCGCAGACAAATGGACGGATAAACAGCTGAGACCCTTGCAGAGAGAAAGACAAGCAGGCAATCCAATCAAGTATGCACACTCACTCCCTTCTTGACCCACCCACCTCTGCTCCTCCGATGAGAGGATATAGCGCAAAAGCAGACGCGAGGAAGAAGACCAGAAAGATGCCAAAAAACTTTAAAATCACCCGAACCTGCAAACAGACACGCAAACAGACAAGAGGACACAAGATCAACCAAATGTAGACGCGCATGAACAGGCAACGGCGTGATGACTCAAGTTGAGATACAACTTCCTGCCCTCTTAATTCGGTTACCCTAACTGCAGATGGCCCTGCATGCTGTCCCTGCAGACGCCCAACTGATCCAATCGATGGCTTAGACACAGAAGTGGAATATACAGGTGCAACTAGGTACACATACACACAGACACGAACACACATCCATGGACGGAATCCGATCTTTGCGTCAATGCGGCTGACTCCTCTATGCTGCACGTCATCCACAAAGCTCCCCCCCCACAGAGTGCAGTCACAGACACGCAGAGAAAGAAAGACCCACCAGTGCAAAGACCACTTTGACGAAGGGCCCGAAGGAACTGGTCTTCTCTCCCGTCTCCAGAATTTTCATCCACGAGGCAAACACGCAAATCGAGAGCTGCATCATGCAACAAAGCACCGAGAAGAGAAGAGAAGAGAAGAGAAGAGAAGAGACAGCCAGAGCACAATTAATCGCTCTTCCACAGATGTACCCTGTAATATCGGATCGCATTCAGGATGGCTCTGACCAAAGAAAGGTTGTCCAAAGGGGACGAAGAGCAGGAAAAAGAAGCAGCAAAAAAAAACAAAAGGAAACGTAAGAAAGAAACATGAAGAAAGAAGGAGAGAAGGAGCGCACGAGTCAAGAAGCAGCAGAAGGGCAGAGTGTTTGCATGACTGACGATTGCAAAAACCAGTCTCTGGTCTGTCAAATTGCTCTCTGTCAAAGGAGGCGCCCCCCCCGCTCTACAGACGACGGTCATGATCAGAAAGAGGATCAGGATGTACTCTGTCAGTGCCAAAGTATTCCAGAACTCAGTCAAGTAGTGGGAGAGTTTCTTTGAGTGTGCGACCTGCAATGGTATTCCATTGGTTACTTGTCAGCTCAGTATGAAATAAAAATAGACATTGGGCACCTGTTCACAACAGAATAGTATCGGCCGGTCTTTGAAGCGGTGTAACCGCGAATTTTCCCTGTCGCAGCAACCGTGTGAAGCACTCTTTTGATCGACTGAGATCATCCATAAATGCTTATTTATGGACGACCACAACTGGGGTGTCCTCTGTATTGAAGGTTCTGGCAGCTTGGGCACAATCTTCATGCACCTCAAGCGTGCCTGAACCCCATCAATGTCTTATATAGAAGCAAGAGTGAACACAATGAGAGAAGAGAGTGGTGTATTCTGTTTATATTGAATCTATGTGGTGTATGTTGTGTTTGTTGGCACTTCGCAGACCTCCATGAGTTCGTAAAGAAGAAGACCGAAGACGGTGAAGAGAAGGAGGAAGCCGAAGATGACCCGGAAGGAATCCATAGGGGTCGCCTGAATTTCCCAAGAGAACCCTCCTCGGACAGTCGGCCTGCACCCACCAGAATGTTCATGCAGGTGTCAGGAAGGCAAGCACAAGCATGTGAATAATGAATCTCAGGCGTATCTAGACTCTACATCGCAACTCCATTGAGATGCGAAGCAAAGAAGGAACCAGAGAAGGATGTAGAAGCACTTTTGATGAAGCCCCTTCGACCGGAGGGTTTACACAGAGCGCCTTCTCTTTGCTTCCATTCTGTTTCTGTGAATGGGAAAGTGTGCACTCCACAGCAAGCTGACTGACCAGTATCCCTCTGTGTCCTGGATCTGGAGTCTCCTCCGTGCTGCCTCTGCTGCTGCCTCTGCGGCTGCCTCCTCTGCCTCTGCCTCCTCTGCTACTCTGGCTGCCTGCACTGCGGACACGAGCCTTCTCCCTGTCGCTATACACTCGAATGAGAGGCAGAACGCAACGATGCCATCTGCAATCGCCTGAAGGAGAAGGAAACGCCCACCCCAGATCGCCCTGCATGGAAGTGAGGGAAGCAACAGAAAACAGACAAAGTGAGGAAAGACCACTTCCACACTTAAAGACATGGTATGTCTTTTCCATGCTCTTTTCCCTTTGGATAAACGGAAGCACCCCCCAGCAAATCACATACAACTAAGTAAGTGGACTCTCTCTCCATGACCACGTTCGGGCAGCATCCGCCCCCTCGCTGTACTTTTGTGTGTTCATTCTAACGTTTTTGGAAGTGAACTTTCCACAATCTTTTCCTTGCTGGTACCCCACAAAGCCCAATCAATAGACAGAATACCACAGGGACACGTCTTCTTTAGTAGAAAGATTTGCGAATCACCACTTTTCGCTCCTGGAGACTCAACTTAGTACGGCCCAAAATTACTACAAGAGCGACCCCATTCATGCACAAAGAGAGAGATAGAGAGAGACTCACCAAGCCCAGTCGAGAGCTGCCCGGACTAGCCTGCAACAGAGAGAGAGAGAGAGAGAGAGAGAGAGGCGAAAGCGTAGGAGAGAAAAACGCCGAATGAAGTCACGTATTTGTGGGAATATTCCACAAGCAGACTATTTTCTACATTTGCTGACACACACACACACACACACAGGCACACAAGTAGAAAGGCACACACACACATACACATACACATAGAAAGGTACAAACACATAGAAAGACAGACATAAATACGTGCCCGCATTGTGGTGGATCAGCAGACAATTGTACAGTCTCCAGCAGAATCAAACGAGATGCCTTCCCTGTTGCATTAATTCTGGCCAGTTTACTGATGGAGCCACTTGTCCTCGGTGTATCTCCTTTCTCGTTCTTCTTTTTTGGCTATCTTTCTGACGAGGGGGATATTCCCAAGACCCGCTCATTCCTGTTTGTCCAGACACCACGCAGCAGGATTTCTACAGACAATCACTCACTCCCTGATTTTTTTGTGATGTACGATGCATTGTTCAATCGAGTGGCTGGCATTCATTGTAATTGCCACTGCCTCGCTGTCTGCCCCCCCCTCCCTGACTGACTGACTGACTTGTGTTTGACGAGGCTTTCCTGAGTAGAGAGGACCTGAAGGATCTTTGGGTGAATCAACAAGGCACAGCTGCACCACCAGAGCTGCATGCATGCACAGAAACATGAAAACAGAATATTCAGAGGGATCGATTTGCGCAAAAAAGATTGTCCGCCTTTAGTTCTCCGGCAAGTCTAAAAGCAGCCGCCTTGCACCTACAAGGTGCAAGATGCGTGATTGGATTTTGGTGTCTTGCACCTGTCTCTTATCACGACACTCCCCTGCTCGAACACAAGAGAGAAGAAATATTAGGGTAACTGGATGAGTCACATGAGACTCATGCAAGCGAGAGAAAAGTCAAACGTCGCAACAGCCATAGAAATCGACGAGTCAACCCGCTGTCCACTGAATCCAGTGCAGCTTTATCCCCCACCGATCTACCCTCTCTTTCGGCCACTCCCCCACGTGCCCCCACCTACCGACTTACATGGACGAAGCTGTTCGTCTTCTCTCCGAACCGGAACCAGCCTTCCCTCTTCACCTTCGCGTCCTGCAGGAAAGAAGGAGAACGGACAGATGTAAAGAGGGCAACAGATCTGACTAAACGAAGTGAGACAAAAGGCTCTCGTGCCGACCTCCAGCCCCACTCGAGTCCTCTGCGCGCGCGCACACACACACACACACACACACACACACACAGAGAGAGAGAGAGAGAGCGAAAGAAACAGACAGAGAGAGAGAGAGAGAGAGAGAGAGAGAGAGAGGGAGAGAGAGAGAGAGAGAGAGAGAGAGAGAGCGAGAGAGAGACAGACAGACAGACAGAGAGAGAGAGAGAGAGAGAGACAGAGAGACAGACAGACAGAGAGAGAGAGAGACAGAGAGACAGACAGAGGGAGAGAGAGAGAGAGAGACAGACAGACAGACAGACAGAGAGAGAGAGAGAGAGACAGACAGACAGACAGACAGACAGAGAGAGAGAGAGAGAGAGAGAGAGAGAGACAGACAGAGAGAGAGAGAGACAGAGAGACAGAGAGACAGAGAGACAGAGAGAGAGAGAGAGAGAGAGACAGACAGACAGACAGACAGATAGACACAGACAGAGAGAAAGAGAGAGAGAGAGAGAGAGAGAGAGAGACAGACAGACAGAGAGAGACAGACAGACAGATAGATAGATAGATAGATAGATAGAAAGGGAGGGAGGGAGAGAGAGGGAGAGAGAGAGAGAGACAGACAGACAGACAGACAGACAGACAGATAGACAGATAGATAGAAAGGGAGGGAGGGAGAGGGAGAGAGAGGGGGAGAGAGACGAGGGGGGGGTGGGAGAAACCCGAACACGCACCCTTTGAAAGTGTGCGAGCCGATCGAAGAGCGCATTTGCGATGTCAGGGAAGACCAGGATGAGAAGTGCGAGGGTTGGTCTCTCCCTTTCTCTCTCCGTTCCTCCCTGCCACTCCCTCTCAGAGTCCAGACTTCTTGGCAGTTCCACTTCCTGCTCAACGTCCTGTCCAACATCCGGAAGAACAAGTTCCCACTCCTGTACCAGGCTGGACTTTCTGTTGCCTCTCTTCTTCACTTGTCGTCTGCTTTGTCCCTTTGTGGCAAAGTCTGCTGCAGGAGTGACGTCCTCCAGCTGGGGAAAGAGAGAACTCCAGGGCTTGCGTCGGCGGTTTTTTGGAGACTGGGGACCTCCTTTTGGGTCTGCAAACCGTGCGACCTTGCCCTCAGAAGCCAATGGAGGCAGAGGCACTGTCTGGGATCTGCGCGCTGGAGGGTGTTGTTGGGAGGGATGCCGATGCTCCGGTCTGCCTCTCTCCTGATGCTGCAGGGGTTTGTGAGGGTGCGGCTGAGCCCCTCTGCCTTTGAAAATGATGGTCGCCTGCTGGTGCGTGGTGACGGGACCACTCTCAGCGGGACGGTCAGAGAAAGACTCATGGCCCCTGTCACTGTCCCTCGTACCTGCGTTTGGGGCAGGAGGGGTAAGAGCTGCGTGGGGATGGCCGTCGACCGACCGAGAACGTCGTCGTCCTTGTGAGGCAGATCCCATTGGTGAGGGGGCAGGTGAGGAGGCAGTGACTGGGTTGAGGTGTCGTGGGAGTCTTTCTCGTTCTTCTTGTGGCTCTTTTTCCTTTTGCGTCGGTTGCGTTTCAAAAAGAATGGGCGCCAGGGGCTCGAAAGCCACGGTCTTGAGAGGCCGCAGGGGGGCTAGCCACTGATGGGGATAGTCTGGGTAGTCCTGTGTGAGGTCGTTCATGAAGACATAATGGAGACGGGGCCAGTGGTCCGCCACGTAGTCGACCTGCATGCAGGACATTTGATCGAAAGGAAGGGGGTGGAGGGGGGGAAAATGTGATTATGGAAGCTCTTTTCAATGACCTCAAAGAAAACAGGGCTGATTATCATCTTTCGAGAAAAGAAAGAAGGAAGGTACGAAAAAATGGATGCTGTGGGGAATGTACTTGAGATAAACTAAGATGGAGACAGAGAACCAAAGAGCGTAAAGGGGTGGGAGAGCAACTTCGAAAGCTTAGGCAGTGCCTGGATGTCTCTGGGAGACCTTTGAATTCTGGTGGAGATGTAGGAACAAGAAACTTCTGAAGCGAGAAAACAAAAAGAGAAAGCAGAATCTCCCTAGCCCACCAGGTGTTGAACGAATCTCCGAATGCACTCCTTTCGGTGTTGCCCCGCATTATCTGGGGTGCATCTCTTGGCTGCATGCGGTGGAACAGGAATCGAGAATGTCAGAGAGGAGGGGAGCAAAGAGAGTGTGTGAGTACACGAAAACACCGTTGCGTGTGTGTGTGTGTTTTTGCGGGTGTGTAGAGTGGGCCTGAGGAGGGATATTACGGAAGGCGCCGCTCAGAAGACGAAAGACAGCAGCAAAAGGGAAGAAGAGCATTCTTTCTATCAGTTTGGCATTCTGAATCCAGCCATGCGTTTCTGGAGGAAAGCTGAATACAGTCATGCTTTTCTGGAGGAAAGCTACAACCCTTGTGATTCTCTCATCACCCTGTCTGTCAAGTCGTTCCAGGGCTGTCTGAAGGCAAATGAAAGAAAGTCACAGCCGCAGAGCAGAGCAGACCAGTATTTGACCAGCAACTCTCACAGCAGAATCGGTGACCCCGTAAGCGCAGATTCCGAAGATTAGTCTGCATGAATACAGGGAGCTTTCAACTGACCCTCAAGACAAAACCTCCTCACGGGGTTCCAACTCGCTTGGAAGATGGGCTTCAGGGGTGCGCCTAGGTTCCTCAGTGCCGAGTACTGCAGAGAGAGAGAGGTCAAAGTTCAAACATCGCTGTGAGTCACTCTTCCTTTCCTGTCCAATTGAAAGCCTCTTCTGTGCAGTTCGACTGGGACTGCCGTTTTTTTCTTCTTGGGTTTTCGAGTACAGAGAACCTCGTCCAACTCTTTTAATTGTGTTGAGGGATGGGGAAAAGAAAAAGAAAAAGAAAGAAGGGGAAAGATGACAGGGAGAAGTAACAACAGGGCCGGCATTCAATAATTAACCCATGCATGCATTAAACAAGAAAAGGAAAACAATAGGACAAATGAGACACAACAAAGAAACCCACGTACCGCTCTTGGACTATCCTGCAGCACAGCCCACTCCAGAGGGCCAAAGCCCATCTCGTTCCTCTTTGCCAGACCCAGACCTGACCCTCCAACCTTCCCAAGGCGCTCGATGATTCCTGAGAATTCCCGCCTGTTTTCATGGTGTCAGAGAGAAAGGGAGTGAGAGGCAGAAAGTGTGCGCATGAGTAGGCAGGTATCTACTTGAGGGGCTCTGTGGGTACGTGAAAAGGGTGCCGGGTGGGAATCGAAAAGTACACAGAAACAAGGACGGGAGGCAGGGAAGGTGGAAGAACGTCAGACTGGTAGCAAAAAGGTGGCCAGACTACTGGCAGTAACTTGACGCTGATCAGAAGGTTCAAAGGCTTCAGTAGCATTAGCCGAATGTGCCGCTCTCATCAAGTTTCCGGTGGGAAAGTTTCGACCGCAGGAATGAGAAGGAAGGAAAGTCCCGACAAGCATAGTACCTGAAATGTGTCTCTGAGGCCAAAGAAGCCAAAGCGGAGTTCTCGACAAGGCAATGCACGGGGGTGACGGCTCCCTTTACTGTCTCAAAGGGGCCTGCAGGAAGTAAATCGAATTGTTGTCAGCCGGAAAGTGGAGTTGGTGTGATTTACACTTTTGTGTGAGTTTGTGGGTGCTTCTATGAAGAGGCCTGTCACCCTTTGCAGGACACGCAAAAAGACAAAAATAGACACAAACTAATCCTGGCCAAGCGAATCTGAATCACGGAATGAGGAAGTCGGTGAATGACTGAAAGAAGCCGTCAATCAAACTGAGCATTTATGAAAAGAACACAGACGGACTCACCAACCCACTGCCACACTGACCCAGCCCCAGGCTCTGCAGCACCCTCTCCTCCCGAGTCAACCCGGAGGAGATCGTCCAGGACCCCACGTCATAACCCCCCACTTGAGCAAGAAAACCCCCGTAACACTCGTCGGCATCTTCCTCCGCATGACCTCTGCAGAACATGACAGACACCACACATCGGACAGTCCAACAGATCAGCGCGAACAGACCAGGGGCAGTCAAGAGATGCATAGAACAAGAGCAGGGAAGGACCCGACAACAAGGAAACAACAAGCAGGGAAGGACAGAGGCAAAAACTATGCCTTCACTGAGAATTGCGGAACGAAAAGTCTCCCCCCCCCTTCCCCGCACACACACACACACACACACACACAGAGAAACACACACACACACACACACACACACACACACACACACACACGCACACGCACGCACACACACACACACACACACACACACACGCACACACACGCACACACACGCACACCAACTGCCTGTCCAGTCCCACCAACCTTGCCCTTCCCTGCTCCTCCTTCTGCTTGCTCTCTTCCAAAATGGATTCCACTAACAAGTTCACCTGCAAAAAAAGAATGGAAACACAAATCCAGCATGTCATGAACGCGTCATAAATCAATCAAACAACAACCCCACCCGCAAGAAAGCCTTCCTCCGACAGGCCCACCTGCCTCCTAAACATAAAACTCACACGTCGTTTCAAAGGCTCTTTGTCTCCGACATGACAATCATTCCAAAACAGAAAGTCAAAGAACTGACCAAGAGAGTGTCTCTCTTGGTGTTCTTCAGGGCAGCCTCGAATATTCCCTTCAGCGTGACTCTGTTCCCTCCTTGTTGGGACTGTAGGGACACATTCACAATCTCAGAGGCAAATTCCATCGCCTTCCTCGCACAGATCTCCGCAGGGTCTCCTTCCTCGTTCAGACCCCCAAAGCCGCTGTCGGTAGACTGAAAAATATTCTTCGCCGTTCCTCCCATCAACGTTGATCCTTTGGGTGCCAGGCTCTTGGCTGTTGCCTGCAGAACTTGCTGCGCCATGTCTCTCGACTTTGCTGCAGTGGCCCCTGCCTCCGCTTTGGAGACGGGGAATGCAGACTGCAGGGAGGGCAGAACTTGGCACCCAAAGTCGGAAGCAGTCCACTGAAGAGCTAGGGTGTCTCCAAGGGCAAAGAATTGGACCTGCAGGCAAGGATGGAGAACAGAAAAGGGATGTAAGCCAACCTCTATTGACTACTATTTACCTTTTTCAGTGCTTGTATTGTGCTTTGTGTCTTACAAGGGGCATTCTACCTGGACAGGGCATTCTACCTGGACAGGAGCATTCTGTCGACAGAGTGATTCTTTTTATCTGCTTTGGGTTTGGTTCGTCAAAAAGAGAGGAGAGGAGAGAAGAATACAAGGAGAGAGGTCGGAGGAGTTTTGTAAAGACACACTGGCAAGAAGCGAGAGGAAAGTTGGAGAGAAAAGCCAATGCGGTGGAGGGGGAGAAGACAGGAAGGTCAACAAGCAACCAACTGACCAACCAGTCTCGGGTCCTTCCACGTATGGACTGCGTAGGACACCAGTTTCTTCCCGAAGTTTGCGCAGAAGGAAGCTTGTCTGGACTTGTGTAACGACAGTGCGCTGTTGGCCCGCATCGAGCTTCTCCTCTTCCTGCTCGGATTTCCTTTGGCAGACGCCACCCCCCTCATTCGGGTCGAGGCTGTCACATCCCCCCCTCTCTCTGCCCCCTCCCCTCCCTCTGTGCCGCTGCTGTCCCCACTGCCCCCGTCTCCCTCCCAAACCTCCCCTGTCAGCAGCGTCTCGTGGAACAACCGACGGAGCATGTACATTCCGTCGGACGGCTCCACAGAATTCAAAATCACCAGGCAGGTCTTGTCTGCATGTGCTCACGTAAATTCGGACTTGGGCCGTGAGTAGGTGGGAGAGCAGAAGGAAGCAGGCGGGTGTGCTTTCACAGAAAACAAACACAACGACGCATGTATACAAGGCAGCTTATCACAGGTGCAAGCAACCGTCTATGGGCAAGCAAACCAGGGAAGAAAGTCAGCCGAAAGCACCAAAAAAAGGCTTTCACGAGAATGGCACACACACACACACACACACACACACACACACACTCACGAACGCACAAAAGCATGAACACACACAGAAACGCACAAAAACACAGAGACAAACACACTCTCAGACACAGATATTCGGTCTGACAAGTGCCCTCCTTATCTCTTGAAAGCTTTTCTGAATGAGACTTTCAAGTTGAACCTTCCGGGCCCGTTTGGTATGTTTTTGAGGCACATGGTTCCCTCTCTCCACTTGTTACCGTGCAACAGCGACTGACAGATGTCCTTATCCCTTCTGAGCTCCTTCGGTATCCCTGCCATCTCCCCCCTCTTCACCTCTCCGTAAAGCTTCTGCCAAAGTTGCTCCTGCCTGCTCATGCCCTCACTGCAGAGAGAAACGACAAAAGAGAGACTCTTCACTTTGATCATCATGGAGATATAGTGTGGATCTGAGACACTCTTGCGACACGCATTCTCCTGCCACACGGATGGATGGGTACGTTCTAGTCTCCACCCACTGGACGCATACCAGGCAGGCATAAGTCATATGAGTGACTTGTTCACCTCTCTCGCATCTGTCAGACAAGCTCGTTTATCCATGTAGGGAGAAGGAAGGGGAAATGCGACGGGGTACTTCACGACCAAGCAACATGCGAAAAAAAAAAAAGTGAGGGAACTTTTGAAGGATGACATGCGCCGAGAAAACACCACAAAATGCTGCATGCAATGTACAGGTAGACTGTGTTTGTATGGAGTCTGAAGAAAAACAAACAGATCCAATGCCTCAGAGGCTTAGAGAGCAATCACAAAATCTGCAAGCTTGCTGATCTCGACAGACGCATGCATAGTCTGACCGGTTGGATGCCGGTGTGTGCACAGGCTGCTGCTGCTGCTGCTGCTGTCCTCTCTGTTGCACAGGAGGAAGTCTGGGGACCTGCCGACTCGAAGCAGAGGTAGAACCCGGCAGGGGCACGTCCCTCTCCCTCTCTCGCTCTGGCTGCAGATGCCTTTCCCTTTCTCTTTCCTGTCTCTCAGACGCAGGCCCAGTCAGAGGCTCCCTCTCCTCCCCTCCTGGCTCCAGCACTCTTCTGGGGGAGGCAAATGGGTTGGCATTCACACCACTGGAGGGAGGGCCTCGTGCCCCAGAGTCACCGTAGTAGTATGAGGGGTGGCTCATCTGGATGAAAACACAGCAGTCAGTCGAGCTTCTTTGCAAAGCAACGGAAAAAATGTTCAAGGGATTCTTCCTGTATATGTGGAGTGCAGCTGGTCAAAACTTCCTCAGTCTCCGAAAACCGGCAAAGGCTGCATTGTTGCTTGATTCAATCTGGGAAGCTGAGCAAGTCTTCAGCTGGCGAGATCCATCAGCTTTATCCAAGAATTTGAACAACACTTGTGCGCATGCATGTGGGTTGATGCTTACCCGTCTGTGGGGGTTCTGCCTGCACTGGGGAACTGTCTCTGCATTGTCGCTTGCTGATAATGCGCCATACTGCACAGAACAGGCGTTTCTGGTGCGTGTATTACTTGTTGTATATAAGGAGCATAGATACCGAATCCAGTAGAAATTTTCACATAGTACATTGAAGCATTTCCAGGATTAATTCAAAACAAGCCACTTCGCGCGCCTTGCGCGCGATTGCGCGCGAAAGGAAGTCACAGCGGATTGGACGGCGGGACATTTGTTTTGTCTAATGAGTCGACATGCTTCGCTCTTTTCTGATTACGGAACATTTGTTTCGTCTAATGAGTCGATATGCTTCACTCTTTTCTGACAGCGGGACATTTGTTTTGTTCAATCTTTTTTTTGTTTAATGAGTCGACGTGTTTTACTCTTTTCTGATGGCGGGACATTTGTTATTTGTTTTATCTAATGAGTCGACGTACGTCACTCTTTTCTGACAGCAAAACATTTATTTTATCTAATGAGTTGACGTGCTTAAAGTTACGGTGCTCCGCTCTTTTCGTGTGGTAAGACATTTGTTTTGTCTAATGACTTGCCGAACGCTAGACGCCTATTATGGGCCGATAGCGATAGCGTATGATGATGATGATGAATGAGTCGATATGTTCTGTTCATTTCTTATAGAGAGCTAGATGGAGGGACATTTGTTTTATCTGTACACGACGAGCGTCCGCATGTAGCCACTAAACTACGTACAAAAAGTTTACATATGGCTGCGCAAACTTTGTTTATCCTACATATGCAATCGCGCCTTGAGCCGCGTACAAACTCTTTATACGCGCTTCTGCACGCGGGCCAGGATCGGCTCAGTGGCAAGGCATGATTTATCTAAACTTTCTCAGTAAAATTTCATAAAATTCATTCTACTGAATTTTTGACCGATAACCAGCCTTTCTGTTGGTTTTTACCATGGTTAAAAGGAAGTCAACTCGTTAAATTGTACTACCGCAAAAATTGGCTGCAATTATTGACAACTGTACCAGCCTGCTAGTATACGGATTAGTATAAGTACTAAACATGAGCCGATGGCGATGGCGATGGCGTATGATGATGATGATGATGACATGTGATATATAGATGAAAAAGTGCTCAACAGGTTTGTTTTGCGCCGTTTATGCACCATTTGGCACTACATATACCACAGGATGTTCTCAATGCTAACTTACAACCAAACATGAGTCTCACGTACGGCAAAAAGAAATTGAGAGATGCGATTCAACAGATCTTCACCAGCACAGTCAGGTTGTATTGCCTTCACCTCAAATTATTACCGTACTGAATTACTGACTGGCTGGCAGCCACTGCACTAGCAGGATCGCCAAGCAGCAGGGTAGGTTCTCGACAAAGACAACTTGTGAACGACAGCTTGAGTGTCCATCAGCAAAGGGCACCTCCACGCAAAGAAGAACGTACAGTGAGCTCACTACCAGCCTCCACCAACCACCTTCGTCGCTGTGTCTACGCCGCCCTTCAACCGCACTTGCCCCCCCCGCACCCCCCTGCTGCCGCAAAGCTCTCCCCACTCGAGCGCGTCACGCTCAGCTGCACCAAACTCTCCGCGTCTGTCGGGTGGATGCCGACGGTGGAGTCCAGATCCTTCTTCCGTGCCCCAAGGCGCATGGCCAGAGAGAAACCCTGAGTGACCTCTCCGGCGTTCGGTCCGACAAAGTGGAACCCGATCACCTTCTCGTCCTTAGACCTGCAGGCAGGGAGGCTCGCGTTGAGGAAGGAAGGAACAGTGATGATCCCAATCTTGAAAGAGAGGACGAGTGGTTGCGAGACAAGCAACTCAACGGCAGTCACACTGAAGCTTTCTCACTCCCCCCCACCCTCTCTATGTGTGTGCGTATTGCAGTGCAAGGGCATGGAAATTAGGGACAAAAAATAATCCACATAGCCTGGGCAAGATGCAAATCGGCCCGATTCAGGACCGGAGAGACACTACAGAAATCGTTCGTGTATGTGTGTGTGTGCGAGAGAGAGAAAGAGAGACGGTGCACGCAATCTGCAGAGGAGTTTTCGTGTGTACAGAAGAAAACTGTGCATCGATCAAAGGTATGTCCTTCAAAAGTGATCATTCGAACTAATGTCGTTTTCGCCTGAGGACTGTACAGAAACAAAGAAAGAATGGAAGGAACACAAGATAAACCGCAGGAGTAACTGAACGTAACACACAAGCAGAGGCAACACATTTAGTTCCCCACTCCCTCCACTCACTTCTGCACGACGACTTTCGAGAGGGCATTCATCGGTGCGTCCACATCAAACTCGTCTGCCCTCTGCACACGCACTCAACTCATACAGGTAGATGCTTGATCGATCCCAGAATTGATTAAATCATTCACACACGCACACAAAACAAAAAGGGGAAGCAAGCCTGACAAAGGACCGGGAGGGAACTAAACGTTTCAGCCCACACAAATAAAAGAGTGCTGTGGTGTCCCACTCGACTCAAGTAAGAGATCGTGTCCGCCCATTCAAACAGACAAGATAAGAAACAGACAATATACCCACACAAAAAGACCCGAAGCGAAAGCTGCGAGACACAAATGAAACGGGCAAGGAACCCACAGAAGAAAAGAGGAACCTTCCATTGCACAGACAGCCACAGCCACTCTGCATTCATCCGTCGTACTCCACGATAGTCTGCAGTCCGCCTTCTCACCTACCCACCCACTGACCTCCTGAGGGTGCTTCTGTCTGTGAGCAGCCCCGATCTCGAGAGACCCGAACTCGAGCAGGTAAGTCTCCACGTCGGCCTCACCGTGTCTGCATACACATTCGTTCGTTTGAAAACGGAAATAAACAGAGTTTGGCGCCAGAAATGCGACAAGAACGTGAAGAGAACGATATTTCTACATTTGCTAACAGACCCTCAATCCATATCATCTCTGTATCTATATATCCCTCCGATCATCCATCGGCCCACCCGCCCGTTCTCAAAGAGATCGCCTTCTGACAAAACGGACACAAAAAGAAGGAACGAACGAATGAACGAACGAACGAAAAGAAGGAAGGAAGGAAGGAAGGAAGGAAGGGAAGGAAGGAGGCAAGAAGGAAGGAAGGAAGGAAGGAAGGAAGGAAGGAAGGAAGGAAGGAGGCAAAGAAGGAAGGAAGGAAGGGAAGGAAGGAGGCAAAGAAGGAAGGGAGGAAGGAAGGAAGGAAGGAAGGAGGCAAAGAAGCAAGGAAAATCCATGAGGAATAAGGAAATACCGACTGAAGGAACGAAGAAAGACGGCAAGACAGGCAAGCCAGCCCCCCGACCTCTTGATGGCGTCCTCCTCAGACAGCCCACAGCACCCATACTCTGAGGGTGTGAACACGGTTGTTGCCACCAAGTCCCACTCCATCTTCTCTGTCGACCCTCCGAACAGCCGTCTCACCAACAGTTCTCCTGTCTTGATGGCTGCAGGAGTCAGTTCAGGTCTGCCCTTCAAAATGTCCCCCACCGCAAAGATGTGAGGAACGGAGGTCGCCTCCTCATCATTTGTCTCCACCTTCCCACTCGCAGCGTCCACCTCCACCCCCGCCTTGTCCAGATTCAACCCCGACAAGTCTGCCTTCCTCCCGGTGGCGTAGAGGACCGTGTCGAATTCCTCTTCCGGCCTGCCGTCAGAAAAGGTCACGACGATCTTCCCGTCCTTCTGCTTCTTCATCGACGTCGGCAGGGACTGGCGGTAGAATTTTGTGCCCAACACCCGCATGGCCTCCCCAATCTGCACACACACACACACACACACACACACGCACGCACACACACACACACACACACACACACACGCACGCACACACACACACACACACACACACACACAGACAGAGAGAGAGAGAGAGAGAGAGAGAGAGAGAAAGGGTCCCTCCCGCCGCTTGAGAGATGGTACTCGCCTCCCCCCTCATCCGTCCCTCCCTTTCTCTTCCGTCCCTCATGCCGTTTCCTTTCCTTCTTTCTCTGTACAACCTTCCTTCCTTTTTTCTTCGGTTCATGCCTTTCTTTTTTCCAACCGCACTCACTGTCCCTCACTGTCTTTGCTCTATGGGCCAATGCTTCCTCTCCTTCGAGCCGTTCTTTCTTCACTTACAAAAACACTGACAGTCTTTCCCCCAAAACAAACAGCTTCTGCCTAAAGAGCCCCCCC